>JAROOI010000095.1:232500-248900 GCA_030578255.1 Tiaroga cobitis
TTTCTAACTAATCCATCTTTCTTTCTTTCTAACTAATCTTTCTTTCTTCTTTCTTTCTTTCTAACTAATCTTTCTTCTTTCTTTCTAACTAAACTTTCTTCTTTCTTTCTAACTAATCTATCTATCAAACTTCAAACTATTTTAAACTTCTTCAAACTCTCTGGTCTGGCTTTTTCAAGCCAACTTAAAGTTTGTCTCATCAAACTTTTTTCTAGTTTATATTACAATTAGTGTAGTATTCATGGTTCAAATGGAGAAAAGGGTTTCAAATGAGGCAAATTAGAGTAATTTTGTGACCAGAAAAATAATCATTTCCATTTGTAATGCCATGGTTTACACACTAGGTGCCTGTATGGCTCTTTAATAAATAAACATGTATCTACTAGTCTAGTTGCTCAAAAGAGTAGCTATTGCAGGTCATAACTGCTTATTTTTAGATTTTTCATTTGAATAAATATTTAGACATGATCAAACACTAGATTTTTCAAATGATACATTTAAAAAGTTAATAATTAACAGTCAACTGCTCGCTATAGAGTTTACTTTATTGTGTGTGTGTTCAAGAGAAGTAAGTGTGTTTGTTATATCTTATGCTTATATGATTCTAACATCTCGTTTCTTGTCTTTAGTGTGAGAGTTTGAGTTTTTAGCTGTTACTGGTTCATTCTATTATAACTGCGTCATCTTCAGAAGTGATCTTCTGGAGCCAATCCAGCCAAGTTTGTGTATCGTATTATATTTAGATTATATTACCTATTTAATCAGCATATAGTGTTAACATCTATAATGATTATGATTTAGTTTTATTATTAGGATTTTTGTTCTGGTTTTAATACAATTCACTGCACCGGCAAAAAATTTCAAATAAATCAAAATGAAAATCACACAATGAAACGGTTAATTACCATTGTAAATAGCAAGCAGTTCAAAACAATGTTATAACAAAATTATGACTTTACTAAAACACATTACAAAAATAATACAACATAAATATATGATAAATAAAACTATTTAACACATATTTTATATATATATAATTTTATTTACCGGTAATATTTTCATTTTCACAAGTTGTTTATACAGAAATTAAAATTTTTTAAACTTCAAATGTTACGTTTGTGCTTGAAGATGACTCTTAATATCCATAAATGGGCTTGTGGGAGAAAGTGTGTAAATGGGAGAAAGTGTGTATTCTGCATATTTTTATATTTAGTTAAGACGTGTTGAAATTACTGTGTTGTGCAGAACTTTTGTGGACGTTTAAAATGTGAGGCCCTGTTATAAAGCACATATATGACCCTGGATCACAAAACCAGTCACATGACGCACAGGTGTATCTGTGGCAATAGCCAACAATACATTGTATTGGTCAAAAATATAGATTTTTCTTTTATGCCAAAAATCATTAAGTAAATTTCATGTTCCATGAGGATATTTTGTAAGTTTTCCTACCGTAAATATATAAAACATACATTTTTGTGAGTGAATGCAGCACAATCGCCAACATAAATGCACAACTTTAAAGGCGATTTTCTCAATGTTTCGATTTTTTTGCAACCTCAGATTCCAGATTTTCAAATAGTCGTATCTCTGCTCAAACCATACATCAATGGAAAGCTTATTTATTCAGCTTTCATATGATGTATAAATCTCAAGTTCAAAAAATTGACCCATGTGACTGGTTTTGTGGTCCAGGTTCACATATAAACAGTGTTACTTAAATTACACTTGAATGGGTAGTATGTTAATACCTTGAAAGCTTTTCGAGCTTCTAATAAATAAATGAATAATTTCATTATAAATATTGAATTATTATGTTGTTTAATGACAAAATAAATGAATCATTATGATTAGTCGTTATACAGTATGTCTATTATAATTCTGGTTACTTTTACTCAATCAGTTATTCTAGGATCATTTGAAAGTAATGAAATCAACCATCATTGTGAACTTGAAGTAATGATTAAATGACAGACGATTCAACAATTAATAAAGATTGGGTAAATATGATTGTAAAATGATATTATACTCTAATAGAGAATATATCAAATTGGGTTCAGTTTTCCCAGCACAGTGTACATTTCTGTTCCCCAATGAATTCATATTTAGAGTCAGTTAAACTCATTAAACAATCAGAAATGATTAAGACCATTCGGTTGTTTTACATGGCAATATATTTGTTTGTAACTCACTTTATTTGATAGATTGTTTTTGCCGTTGCTGTTGTTGATGAAAGCTCTTTATTCTTCATGATTGTCTTCAATAAGATGTTGTTGATGTGTGTAAATGTTGTGATTTGCAGGTGATGCTGAAGGATTGAGTGTTTTCAGAAAGCAGTGCTGATCAGTTTTCAGGGTCAGTTTAGCTGCAGTATGTCAGAGGAAAGAGGAAAGGACTCTCTCTCTCAGATGAGTCTCTCAGAGAAACACAGGTGAGACTGCGTCTGTTTTCACACTCTCAGTTTAAACTCCACTGGACTTTGTGTTTCCCTGTCAATAACACAACTTTATAGCCTGACTTCTTCATACTCATATTCTAGTCAGAATGTGAGTCTGATGCTGCTCCGTAGGGCTTTGATTATGTGGCGTGTCTTAACCAAACCAGGAAAAACAAACAAACTCTGCACTCAATTGGATAGACCTACAACCAATCAGAGCAAACGTAAGCGTTTTTTTTTTTTAGCTACGCAAACTTGTCAACAGAACTCAACTACGCGCACGCTGGAAGAAGTAGTAAAATAATGAGTGTTGCTTCTTTTACTTGGTCCTCCATGAGTGCGACCAAAGGAGAAACCACAACGACCACAGGGTTTTCATTGCGTCCCGTCTTCTTAACGACCATCGGAGCCAGCTGATCAAATAAACTTTTGCCGAATCCCGTAGGAAGGACGGCAAACACATCTTTCCGATCAACAAATGCCTTGATGGCTGTTCTCTGTTCGTCCTTTAAAATGAATGCGCTGTCGATTTCTTTTACAACAGACGCGATAGCGGGATCTGTACATCTCAGTTCTCCAGCGGCGGCCATCTTTGAGGGAAACCAGTTCAACCCAAGCGCTCTTTGATAACGTGATGATTACGTAACTGCAGATCATCTGTCCATCATCGTATAAAGCCCGCCCTGGCAATTTGATTGGCCCGACGATTTCTGAACCGATCATAATTACTCCTCAATGGATCGAGTCCAGACCGAACTTCCCGACCAAAAAATGTTGTGGGCTGGGTTTGGGCTGGCATCCAGGCTAACAACTTTAAGCATTGTTCTATATTTACAAATGCTTTGCACAACTTCAATTTTAAACTTCTTAAATTAACACTGACATTGTCTATAAAGCCCTGTTTGCTCTATAGAAAATATCTCAGTTAATAATTTGTTAATAACCTTCTATACGCTGAATTAATCAAAATAAATGACTTCAGTTTTTAGATTATAAAATGATTGACAGACATTAGAATTATTCACTTAATTTAATTCAAGTATGCTAACAAAACTGTGTCACACAGACATTTCTGCTCTCTATTTCTGTCAATAAATAAAAACTTGAAATGATCTCTTAAATTATGGTCAAGTATCTTTTAAATTCTCAACATATTTAATCTCACTCATGTATATTAAAGAAATTGTTAAACTAATGTGAGTCAGTAAATAAAATGATGGTTAACTATAAAACTGTAAATTGTGTGTGTGTGTGTGTGTGTGTGTGTGTGTGTTTCTGTGGAGGAATAGATAAAGACACAGATGTGTTTCAGACACAGTTGATCCTCCTTTACTAAAGTGTTTTCTCTCTCTCTCTGTTCTTTGTGTCATCAGTGTAAGATCAGGCTCACATGTGTCCAGCTCTGTGTCTCTGAAGAGTGATTGTTCTAAAGATCATCCACCAGAGTTCAGTGAGAAAACACCATCATCTGATAAAAGGTGTTTTGTGTGTTTACATTACATTATAGGGTTGTATTATTTGTCCACAGTGGTGTGTGTGATTGAACTTGACTGTGTAAGGGGATTTATGACACTCACTCCAGTAACACAGTTACACAGGCAGACACAAGGAGGCATAAATTCACTATGGGAAATAGATCATGCAACTAAACATGTCCATCCAACCGTAGTTATAAATGAACAAATGCACAGCTATACTGCATTTAATTACTATTTGCAACATTAAACATTTTCAAATGTTCTTTGTGTCATCAGTGTAAGATCAGGCTCACATGTGTCCAGCTCTGTGTCTCTGAAGAGTGATTGGTCTAAAGGTCATCCACCAATCTTCAGTGAGAAAACACCATCATCTAATAAAAGGTATTTTGTGTTACTAATTTTTTGTCACACGTTGACTGTGTTTAAAAGTTGTATCAGTGAATACCAATCATGAAACATGTTTAGATCAAATATTTGTCAGAGTATTCACAGCTAATGCTTATTTCTCTTTCTGTAAAATATCAGTTAGTATTTTATTTTACTAATGTGATTACAGGCTTCAATATGAGACATTAGACTCAGACCTTCAGACTCACAGGAACCACGAGAAGTTCAAAGACAATCTTCTTGGGATCTTCCAGGTAGGAAAACTCATTTTCATAAATGTTTAATATTTATAACAAACAAATATGGGTAATTGAACAAAGAAATGTAATTACATTTTTCGTGATCACTTATTTTTCCTTTTAAACACATTTTAGCACAACGTGGTTAGCATGTTAGTCTTTTAACAGGATTTTGTAATGTACATGTATTATAATTATTTAATAAATAGTGTTGACCAAATGTAGATGTACAATTTGGCTTAAATTGTGTTATTCTGTCTTTTCTCTTACTTTTGTTTGTAGGATCTTGAGAGCAAAATAATCACATTTCTGAGGAATGAACTGGAGAAGTTAAAGAAAATATTACAACATGAGAACACACAACACTTTGTGAAGGACTTTAATGAGAACAGATCCAGTATCAAATTAGCAGCTCTTGATCTCACACTACATTACCTGAGAGAGATGAAGCAAGATGAAGCTGCTGATGCTCTAGAAGGCAAGAGACTCGTGATCATCTGTCTGATTGTCTCTGATAAATGTAGGAGAGAAAATGAAGACTAAAACTATCTATTTTCTGTTCCTGTGTTTAGGTGAGCTGTTCTTCATTCATCAGCTGAAATGTGGCCTAAAGAAGAAGTATCAATGTGTGTTTGAAGGAATGGCGAAGCAAGGTGACTCCACACTCCTGAATAACATCTACACAGATCTCTACATCACTCAGGGTGGCAGTGAACAGGTCAATACTGAACATGAGGTGAGACAGATTGAAGTTGCTTCCAGACGTCATGAAGCACAAGAGATACAGGTTGAATGCACACATTTGTTTGAAGCGCCTGAACAAGACGAGGAGATCCGAACTGTACTGACAAAAGGAGTCGCTGGCATCGGGAAATCAGTCTCTGTGCAAAAGTTTGTTCTGGACTGGGCTGAAGGATAAGAAAATCAAGATATCAGCTTCATATTTCCTCTTCCATTCAGAGAGATGAACTTAAAGGAGAAAGAAAAACTAAGTTTGATGGACCTTATAACTCAGTTTTTCCCAGAGACAAAAGGACTGAACCTTACAAGAAGGAATCAGTTCAAAGTGCTGTTCATCCTTGATGGACTGGACGAATGTCGCCTTCCTCTGAAGTTTGATTGTAATGAGACGTGGCGTGATGTATCGTCACCAGCCTCTCTGGATGTTCTCCTAACGAACCTCATGAAGGGAAATCTGCTTCCTTCTGCTCTCGTCTGGATCACCAGCAGACCAGCAGCTGCCAGTAAGATTCCTCCTGACTGTATCGACCGGCTGACAGAGAAACGAGGATTCAGCAACGCACAAAAGCAAGAGTACTTCAGAAAAAGATTCAAGGATGATATTCAAGCCAACACAATCATAGATCATGTTAAACAATCAAAGAGTCTCTTTATCATGTGCCACATCCCAGTCTTCTGCTGGATTTCAGCCACTGTTCTCCAGAACATTCTGGAGGAGAAGAGAAATAATGATGTGAAAAACACTCAGGCTGATGAGATCTCTAAAACACTGCAGGAATCAAACACTGAAGACACTCCCAAGACTCTGACACAAATGTACACACACTTTCTCCGCTTTCAGATCCAGCAGAGCCGCCGGAAATATGATGGAGAATACACACCAGATGTTTCCTGGGATAAAGACGCCATCCTTTCACTGGGGAAACTGGCATTTCATCATCTGGAAAGAAACAACCTGATCTTCTATGACACAGACCTGGAAGCCTGTGGTCTTGACGTCTATAAGGCATCAGTGTACTCAGGCATGTGTACCCAGATCTTTAAGGAGGAAACAGGGATCGTTCTTGGTACCATGTACTGCTTTGTTCACTTGAGCATTCAAGAGTTTATTGCAGCCCTTTATGCACATCTGTTTCTAGACATCAACAAGACAAGTGTGTTTGATCATGAGTCTACAGAACAGGAAAACAGAAATGAAACCATGATTGATTTTCTCAAGACTGCAGTGGACAAGGCGCTGGAGAGTGACAATGGACACCTGGACCTTTTCCTTCGCTTCCTCCTCGGTCTGTCACTCCAGTCCAATCGACGACTCTTACGAGGTCTGTTGACACAGCGAGACGGCACTGACCAGAGCAACAAGGAAATAGTTCAGTACATCAAGCAGAAACTAGAAGATAATCTTCCTGCAGAGAGATCCATCAATCTGTTCTACTGTCTGAATGAACTGAACGACCAAACTCTGGTGAACGAGATTCAGACCCACCTTAGCAAAGGAAGTCTCTCATCTGGTGACCTTTCACCTGCCCAGTGGTCTGCTTTAGTCTTTGTGTTGTTGACATCAGAGGAAGAGCTGGAGGAGTTTGAGCTTCAGAAATTCAAGAAATCAGACGAGTGTCTCATTAGATTATCGGCAGTCATTAAAGCCTCCAAAACAGCCCTGTAAGTCTATTAATATATTTTGTCATGTTTAGCTCTCATCTGAAAAATGCATTTAACTACATTACTCTATAGTGATTCCTCATCATAAACATGAAGCTATACCTGTAAAGCTTTTCTGTTTGTGTGTGTGTGTGTGTGTGTGTGTGGAGAGTTTATCACAACTTAAGACAAAATATAAAATACCATGGAAAAATGTTAGCATGTTTGTTTTGTATCATATTATACACGAGACTTGTATGACTTATGTAGAATTATATATATTATCACATAATCATACTTGAGGAAGAAAAAAATGGCATATTTTATTCATATACCCAAACTGGGGGGAAAGAATGTAATTTGGTACAGATGTTATTTATATTTCCAAAAAGTAAGATGAAATTCTGAAAGGTTATAGTATAAAACATTGAGATTTTTATAAAACAGGCTACTTAAATAAAATACATATATATATTACCACATCATATATTAGTTGCTATATTATATTAGTCCATTGGCCACCCTGCTCTCAATATATTAGCATCAGCCATCGGTTGACCTTAATCTTGAAGTATTAAAAACAAATACAATTTCTTAGGTTCGTAGGTTTAAGTAATCTTAGCTTTACTTAAATCATTATATATTTTATGTCAAAAAGACAAGTACATGTGAATGGAGGCAGTTTTAGAATTATAGTGAAAGGCCTTTAACTTGCCATAAAAGTGTGAACTGTCTCATATAATGGTGTCGGTGCAGTCAAGTCAATAATATTGTTGAAGTTGAAGTGAATAAGTGTCCACTAAGCAAGACAGAGGCAACAGTGGCAAGAACCTAAACTCCATCAGGTCACATAAATAGAGAAAAAACCCTATAGCTATAACAGCTTTACACAAATATTTTTTCAAACATGCTTCTTTTTATCTAGGATATTTATCACTGAATAAAAAACACTAATGTAGAGGAAATAGTAGATTTTGAAGATACATTTTATTTTAACTCAGCCTCTTTGCTGTATATGCTGTTTATGCAAAAAATAAATGGAAAATGTATTTAATATTTGTATATAGAAAATGTATTGTATGTGTTCCATCTAATGTTGTGACTTTATTGTAGGTTAAATGATTGTAACTTAACAGACAAAAGCTGTTCAGCTCTGGCTGCAGTTCTTGGATCAGATACCAATCTGAAAGAGCTGAACATGAACAATAATAATCTGCAGGATTCAGGAGTGAAGCTGATCTGTACTGGACTGAAGAATATAACGTGTAAATTGGAGATACTGAGGTAAGTGTAAATTGGAGATAGTGAGGTACGTGTAAATTGGAGATACTGGGGTAAGTTGAGCCACAGGAGTCACGTGACTAGAGTGAGATGCGATGACTGACAGGACGATGCCGGAGGCAAAAAGCGCACTTGAGTTGATCACCTCCCAATTTACACATCATTCCCTTCACCCATCCCTACCTGAATTCACCCAAAACATCTATATGGTTTAATATGAACTATTATCATACAGTGTTATACATGTTTGGTATCATTTGAAATGTCTCAGTGCGACTGGTACAAAGGTCTCATTCCTACAGAAGTAAACCAAAAAGGTAATAAGGTGTGGAGAGTTTAAAGATATCTTGTTAACTGCTGTGTGTGTGCCCTTTGTAAATCAACGTCTGTCCTCAGTAAGTCTGGGACGGTGATTAATGCTAATTCCCACTGTGAACTCATGTTTACATTTGAAAAGAGGTTTCTGCCTTGGTCTGAGTATTCAGGGAGATGCTGAAGAGGCTTGTGGCGATTTGTAACTCAAATTAGCCCGTGATGCAGAGTGTATGCAGGCTGTCACGATGTGGTTTTGTGTCGTGCCATGTTTAGTGGTTCCCTGTCTTGTCTATTAGTTATCCCAGGTATTTCTCGTTATTCCCGACGCCCCCTTGTTATCTTGTTAGCTCGTTTGTCCTTGATTATTTAAGCCCTGTGTTCCTGCCCTGTCTTTGTGAGTTGTTGTATGTATGATAGATGTTAACGTTGGTGATTTCTGTATCCTTGAATCCTGTTTCTGAGTCTTTGAATCCTGTTCCTGTCTAAGTTTGTTAATAAAGCCACACTGGGTCTGGATCCAGCCTCATCGCTATTTCTAACGCACTACGTTACACAGGCACTCCGCATCATGTATTTTATAATGTCAGGTTCGCATGTTCTCTCTTTATTCCAGAGCATTTTATGTTTTGTATTGATCATCTTTGAACTGATTATGTAATTGGCATGATACATTTACCTGACATAATTATTTGGTACATTGGATTTTTTTCCGACTGACTCTGAAATTGTTTTCCCAAATAGATTAAACGGATTTGTATGTTACTGCAAGTTTTGCGTCAGATTAGTGACGACTAATATTTTGTCGCTAATTCAAGTGTTAATGTTTTGCAAAGACAAGAAGGGAATTTCCGTTTCGGGCAGCAAAAGTGATGCGTGACCAACTTAAATCTGGGTGTGTTTTACCTCTGTTTTAATTTAATGTTACTTTACATAAGTGTAGGTGGGAAACCACGGCATGGCCAATCCAAAGCTATTATAAGACAAGTAAAGTTGGTTGACTTATATCTCTAGTAGTGGCCATACCTCTATTGAAATAAACATTACTTTAATTTCAAGTGTATGCAATCACAGGGGCTATACTAAAGTATCTTTGATTGTGTAAGCGTGAATGCGACCGATATCAGGTATACAGCAATTACCTCTGTTTAGTGACCGAAGCTGGCGAGATTGTGATCGTGAGACACGCGTTAAACAAGGCGTGAGGACCTCTGAGCGACACAGTTTCCTAATATGAATGGATAAAATATAAGTAAAGAGTTAAATAGAACAATCAAATGTATTGCTAAACTATTATATAATTGACCATTAACCAATTGGCAACAGGGCTGGACTTGGACTAAAAATCGGCCCGGGCATTTTGGCCCAGACTGGCCCACTACATATAATCATAAACACAACCGATCTTTTCATGCCCCTGAATATGTATACTAACTCCTATTAACCCTCTGGGGTCTAAGGTGTTTTTGGGGTCCTTGAGATGTTTTGACATGCCCTGACATTTGTGCTTTTTTCAGTTGCTTATAAACATATTAATGGCACAGGTGTAATTACACTCTATTTAGCACAAACGGCGCTACCATAATATGTGAGCAACATGTATGTACATATTTGTATTTTTGATAGAATATTGTTTATGCATGGTTATTGAAAAAACAAAAAATTAAACTTTCTGAAAAAAGGCCAAAAAAACACATATTGATTATTTCTTCACAAGACTTTTCAAAATTGTATCACATAGCCTAGAATATTTGCTCCAAAACTATGTGAGAATCATCCTGACTACTCATTCAGATAAGACAATAAAGTATTTTTACATTTTTAATGACGTGTTTTGTGTCAGAAAGCTTTATGCGAGGAGGCTTGATCTCTCATTAGTATGTATGCATTTCACACCTGAGAAAGACAAAGACCCTCCCATAATGGCCCTATTAGGTGCTATCAGGCCATATCATTATGAGGAGCCTTGCACAAAGAATGAGGAGATTTTAAAAAGAATGGCTTTTAGATTGTTTGGATTTATTTACAACACAACATAATCCAAACATACACAACAAAGGACAAAAAAGCACATTAGTAAACACACTGATCACTTATTCTAAGCACTGTGTGTGTGTGTGTGTGTGTGTGTGTGTGTATATATATACACACACACACACACACACAGTGCTTGGAATAAGTGAACACACCCATGCTAAAGCTGACTACCCTTCACAATATAGACATGGTTTTATTTCAGTTAGCCTAACTGAACATTTATACATAAATAATACATTGGATTTAGACAGTATCACATATTTTAACGGAGGCTGAAATATATTTCACTAAATCATTATACCTAAGCAGTTATTCCCAGACAAAATAAATTACGCATAAGGCAGTATTTTAGCATGATAATCAGTGTTATAAACTAATCTCAAAACTGAGTGAAATATATGTAGTAGGCTAATATCACATTTAAAAAGTTTACACGAGCGTATAGGCCTACGTATAGGGATATTGTGACTGTGAGGTAATCTTTCCTATGTCAAAAGCTAGCCAAAACTAGGCAAAATATAGTTTGAAAATTCATTTGAGCTCTATAATCAGAAAAGGAATTATATAACACTAACCAACTTACTCCGAACTTGTATCCTCGGCGGGGTCAATTCGTTCTTCAAAATGCAGCCGTTGCACGTCCGAGTTTCAAATTCCTCTGAGGAAAAGGTGAATCCTTCCTCGCTGTCCAGAATCATCTGAAGGAGTAGCGTGCCATTCTCAAAACGCGATGAACTATCAGTGAATCTGATGAAGAAACGTGTTTTTATGCCATTGATCGGTGCTGGGCGTGTGCGATGCATAACGTTAGATCGCCTATTTACCATGTGAAAAGCTCTGGGGGTGTGGCGGCCTCGGCTCATTAAAGATAATGAAGGGAGAACTAAAAAACTGTACCTCTGCTTGGTTTCAAACGGATTACATAAACTGGAAATATATATTTTTTTTAAATAAATTACTTCATTTAAAAGAAGAGAATTTCAAATTCATAAAGAGAAATCTCTCGTATCTCTGTGACAAGTATTGACAGAGTTAAAGTTCATTTTTCGGACGCGTTTCAGAATGGACTTCACTGACAGAGAGAAGGCAAAACGCTCATCATGTTTATTTTTCTTTATTTGACGAAAAGCACAACACTTTGTTTTTATTGTCAGTACCCACAAAAAAATAGACACTTAACAGGATCTAATGATGTACAGCATTTATATGTAAAATCAAAATCAACAGAGTAATTTGAGTCTCTTTTGCACTGATAAGGAAAAAAGTGAGCTGGTATCGCCGACGATACCGCCGACCCCAGAGGGTTAAAACCACTAATGCCATGTAGCCTAATGAGTGAGTAGGAATGAGTAATAGATAATTAATAGTTAATAGATGAAATAACTACTAATTGTAAAATACAATCGAACTACTCCACAATGATGAATCCTAAAACAAGCTATAAGCTGCATTGGCATAGCAATACCAGTGTTTGACAAAGGATTTTTGGTAAATCTGTGGTGAGTGGACCTCTGTCCCTGGGAGCCCCGTTTAAAAATGTGTTTGGACCAGCCCAGTGCCAATCAAGAAAAGAACCAATGGGCCGCTGATCTACGTGTTTCATGGGCCGGTCTGTTAAAAAAAAAAAACCTTAGCTGACTTTTTTTGTCCAATGCATTACTGTGGCAAACTAAACGAAACGAATGGGCCGCCGATGTACGAGTATTATGGGCCGTTTAGACACATTGTTTTTATATTAAAAAAAAAAAAAGATCTGTATCGGCCCAAAAAGCACGTCGGCCCACCGGGCAAATGCCCGGTATGCCCGATGGCCAGTCCAGCCCTGATTGGCAATCTAACTTCAATTCGAGGTCATGATAAAATGGAGTCAGAAATAAAATGGAGTCCAATAAAAGCTTAAATAGACTTAAATTGCTTTGCCACGTGGAAAGACAGTAACACGCAGAGACCTTCACCTGTTCAGGAGGAAACCCACATTTGGACCGATAAACGGGCTTACACAGTTTTAGATAATTGTAATCTCGAAAGTGATGTTGATGTCTAACATATTAAATATTTCTGTGCCTTTTGTTTGCCTCCATATTCAGTTGTCAGTTTTTGCAATTAACTTTCAATGCAGTTGTACAAAGAACAAAATAAAATTCAAGTTTAAGGATGTATATTGTTTGGGGTTTAACTGATTAATCAGTTGAATGCTTTCATTCCTGTTCTAGACTCTCTAACTGCAGTGTAACAGAAGAAGGTTATAAAGCTCTGGCTTCAGCTCTGAGATCAAACCCTTCACACCTGATAGAGCTGGATCTCACAGGGAATGATCCTGGAGAATCAGGAGTGAAGCAGCTCAATGATTTACTGCAGGATCCAGACTGTCAACTGAAGACACTGAGGTGAGACAGGATCAAATATTCAACTAAATTAGTTAATTAGGTTATATATACATAACTAATATATTATTTTAGCTATACAATTAGCTTGACAATTTGTTGCATCAAAATGATAAAGATCAGACGCTGCAGGTTCTGTCATGATGATGATAAACGTCAACACAGTTTAGTTGTGATATAGTTGAGATTCACTGCATCTCTCTGTAGCAGGTCTATGAGTCTCCAGATGTTCACAAACATGCAGACAATTACAACAACAATTACAATTTTAACAATATTTCAAGTGTATTTCTTTGTAAAAAGTATACATTTTATCATACGCATTAAAAAAAGGTAAGGATTCATTAGTTTGAATATTGGAACAAACACTATAATAACATCTTAGTTGATAATTCAATATACCTACTATGTTTTTGACAAAACATCAACAGAGTATTTTGACAGAGCACACCGTGACACATTACTCACTGCTATGACTACACACACATAGGCTTAGATCCAAAGACATAACAAAGATGCTCACTTGCATTACAGCGGCATTTTCCGTACTTTCCTCTGTGCAAAGTTGTCGATTAAATCCTTAAGATCCAGATGGCGATCCTTAAGATCCATGGGCATTCTCAATTGACAGTATGGCAAATTGAGTGACGCAATACGCATGTTCACCCGGGGATTCCCCAGTCTCAATTCGAAACAAATTACACCAAAATCCATCATTGTTCGTTTCAAACATGTATTTAATGATCAGTAAAATATGTTTTTGTCATTATTTATTCAAATAATTTAGAGATCTAAATTATCTTCCAGTCATGCTGGCCCATGATTGGTCCAGGCCCGTAAGCAACCGCGTACCCTGCTTACCGATAGTTACGCCACTGTTTAGGACTGAGTGACACTCTAGTTTCTTTAAAATTTATATTTATTTGTATATTTAAGTGTTCAAAGAAAAATAATCTTTTTTGTAATGCAACAGCCATTTATTTGAGAACTGAATTGACTGTTCTGCAGGTTTCTGAGTCCTGCTGCAGAGGAAGCCTGTCAGTATGTGAATAGAGTTGTGGGTGAAAACCCGTTTCTCCAGAGAAAGCTGAATCTGAGTGGACATAAACTAGGAGACACACGAGTGAATCAGATCGCTGCTCTACTGCAGGATAAACAGTCAACTCAACACACTGACGTGAGTATTGCTCATTTATTTATAATATTACTTTACTTTTAGTTGCAATGTTAGCTGATGATAATATTTCCTCACTTGTTTTAGTCAGAGCAGTTTTTTCCTCAGCGTCACACAGAGCCACAACAATTTAAAGTAATAAAATTAAACAGCAAATTAAAAATACACAATTAAAACTTGATATCAAGCTTTAAATATTTGGTTAAGACAGACAGTTGGATCATGGGTCAATAATTATTTCAGTTTCTGTAGAGGCTGAACAATGTTTTTTGTGACATCAGAATCAGAAATGTTCATAACTGCTTTCAATTCAATGTTTGTATTTCCCAAAATGTAAAATGTCTAATTTTGCTGCAGCATATACTGTAACTTGTAAATATTGAACAAGTGCATTTTAAAAGTCTGTGATCAGTCTCTGCCTGTAATATGATCCACTGAACGCTAGTGATGGGCGCTTTCGAAACACGCTTCATGAAGATACGAAACCTTTCCGAATCTTTTGTTTTGAATCAGTGGTTCGGAGCGTGTATCAAACTGCCAAAGTCACATGATTTCAGGAAACGAGGATTAGTTACGTCATAACTGTTTCAAAACGTTTGGAAATGTCAGTGGTTCACCGCTGGGGGAAGATGATCTCTGTGAACCCATGAATCATGCAGATTTACTGAGATTGAACAAGTGTCTGTGGGTTTAACCTGATCTCTGATCAGTTTTACTCATTTGTAGATGTTTTAATCAGACATTAGAGTAATTAAAATGAATAATAGTTGGTAATAGTCTCTTATTGGCCTGTTTAGCTGAGCCATCCTTAAAATAAACAAAACAAGCACTGAAAATTGATAAAAGAGCACATATTATACAGACACTTGACATTTAATCATATTAGATTATTAGTTAATTGGATTTGATAGATTTTACTTTCAATAAAACATTTGTAATGGGGTTGTAGAAGGTGTTTTTATGCAGTTTTTGGCCAGCGTGTGTCGTTTCGAAACTACACGCTTGCACGCTTAGACTAACGCAGGGATCGGCAACCCAAAATGTTGAAAGAGCCATATTGGACCAAAAAAAAAAAATCTTTCTGGAGCCGCAAAAAATTCAAAGCTTTATATAAGCCTTATAATGAAGGCAACACATGCTGTAGGCTAAGTGTTATATTAGCTTTATTAGCACCCTAGTATCAAAATAAGTAGGCTACAAATTAGAGCTTAGATCGGGCCCAAAAAATCAAACCCGGCCCGGCCCGACACATTAAACGTAATTATGAGCCCGAGCCCGATTTTAACCCGAACATTTTTTAATACGTGGGTCGTTATAACTCTAAACTGACGTTCTCAACTTTCTTTCTCCCGCTCGCAACATTTATGTTTTGTCCCGTTCCCCGCACGCAAATAGACTTTTTTCTGTACCTCCAAATACTTTCAAGTTAGCCTACGTGTCGCCGCCACCGTATCCTCCTGATAAATTATTTGTTATTAAAGCATTAAAACACAATCCACTGTTAATTTAACATAAAAGCAAGCAGTTCACTGCGTGCATGGTTTGGCATGACTGAATGCGCGCAAAGTGCGCTCTCTTAATAATTCCTAAAAAGCTGACATCATCGCGATCTCACACATCTCTGTTATTATCAATGAAGCTGACTGCACAATGAATCTTTCATAATATCCACACTTTGTTCGTTATAATTAGAGGATTTGGCAGCATACAGAATTCAGCACTGAACAAAAAAGTCAGTTTTGAGCGGTGAGGGGAGTCTATCTTAAATGATTCTGATTGGACATTGCGTTCAAGAAATCAACACATATGTCTGTGATTGGCTATATCGCTCAACGCTGCAAACATGTTATGAATAGAAACTCTGGCCTGTAAATCGTTTCTATTTTGTTTTAGTAGAGTGAGTGCATTACCGCCCGCGCTCGCACTCGGCCATCAAATCTAGTCCCGCGCCGCACTCTATTGCGTTGGGAGTGCTCAGCTATCTTTCTCTTTTTCCCCTTGGGATCCATGGCCATGACACACCCGCCGGTCTGTTTGTTTGTCAGCCACCGGTCTGGCGTCACGCAGATTTGACAGACACGTGTGTCACAGTCTATGACGTAGCCTAAATTCTTCGTTGACAGAAATGTTGAAATTAAATATTTATTATACACATGTTTACAACGTTGAAAACTTTAAGAATGTTTGTCATGTTTTTCCTCCTGCAGAAATTGTATTAAAACAAAAAATATTTTCCATTTTTAAATTTTTGAAAAAGCTCCAGGGAGCCACTAGGGCGGCGCTTAAGAG
>JAROOI010000096.1:0-244518 GCA_030578255.1 Tiaroga cobitis
AATTGTTATTATGGAAATTGATATATGAAATTCTCCCCATCCCATACATGAAAAAATACATGACGTGTTGGTGATATATTATATATAGGCACTATTAGGCAGGCTATATATTAAAATAGTCTAACATAGGCTATATAAAATAAAATGACACAATCCTGTCTCTTGATCAATTTTACAGTTTTATTGATCAATAATAGCTATTATTGAAGTATAAGTAGCCTAAAAAGTATAAAAAGCTAAATAAGTCAAGAAATAAAGCAAGTTAAAAGATTCAGTCAAACATAAGTCAACAGGCTAACGTTACAACGTTACAGTTAAATCGCCTAAATATATAAAGTTATGAAACTTCACTTTGCCCTCAGCCAAAACGATTTGCCAGGGAACAAATCATAGATTAATGAGACCAAAGATTGACCGTTAGATATACACAAGCCAATGTATAGCTCATGTTTAACCACTAGACACAGAGCCCGCGGGAAACGTCAGAATGACTAGCCGAGGTAAGGCTGTTCCAGGCGGGGTAAATGAGCGCTGAGCGCCCGGAACTCCGAAAACGTCAGATCAAATTTTTAAATAGGCGCTATCTTTATGTATAAACCACAGATTTGAGCTTTAAACAACTATATTCTCGACTGAAAAACTTTTAAAACTACATTTCGTAACACAATAACACTAATATTTTTAAATTTCGCGGCCTTGAAAAACACTTCAACACACCGGCTTCCTTTATCTTCGGAGTTTCCGCTTCCGAACAGCACCATAGCAACCGTTCTCCCCCATTGGTTAGCTGTTCGAAACGTCACAACACTACAAGGATTCTGGGTAATATCCCATAGCAAAGTGAGGTCTGATCAAGGGGGTAATCCATCGACCGGAAGTTGAAGCCGGCCGGGTGCCGCCATGTTGTAGCACTTCACTTGCGTTAGCATTTCCATTGACTCCCATTCATTTTGGCGTCACTTTGACAGCGAATAACTTTACATCTGAGGCATTTAAAGACTCCATTTGTCCATTATTTATTTCTAAAGAAACACGACAATGTATAAAGGGCTCCATTACCTTCTTCTTCTTCTTCTTCTTTGGGCTTATTGGCGGTTCGCATTCTTAAAAAGAGCATTACCGCCATCTACTGTAGGTAATAGATCAGAGACAATATCACAACTCCCAGAACAATCAGGACTCGTGCTTTCAATGTTGCTGCGTGTTCAGCTCCTCCATCTACAGCCAAAGTCTCTCATCTTCCAGAGCGGGATACTGATACTAAAAACACTAATAGCCTATCTATATTCTAAAGATCAAATTTGTTCTATTTAAAAACTTTATTATTAACCTACCCCCCTATACTGAGTTTAAAACCATCTTTAATGTTAATTGTTGATTATCTTTCATCTCAAATTCTTCAATTAACTTACTTCTTTCTTCAGAATATTTATTACACTTAATAAGTACATGTTCCACTGTTTCTCTGATTCCACACCATTCACACAATCCTGTAGGATGTTTTCCTATTATTTGCATTGTTGAATTAAGTCCTGTGTCCCAGTCTTAATCTAGAAATAATACAGTCTTCTTTCCTTCTCCCACTTGAATTCCTTCCTCTGCCTACCAATGGTTGTATTAAATGTAAATGTCTACCTTTTTCCTCATTATCCCAATACGATTGCCAATTTTTATTTATCTCCCGTTTAATTATTGATTTGATTTCTAATTTACTATACCTAATTTGCATATCTATATTTTCCTTTGCCATAGACTGTTTTGCTAGTTTATCTGCTGCTTCATTTCCAGACACTCCAGTATGTGCCGGAACCCATAAAAACTGAACTATCTTATTTTTTTGTTGCATTATGAACAATATCTGTAAGATTTCCAAAACAATATCCTGTCTAGTATCTGATTTTTGAGCTTCCAGGCACATCAAGGCTGAACTTGAATCTGAGCATATTAAAGTTTTACTTAGCCCCATTTCATTTATTTTATTAATTGCTATCATAATTGCTAGTAGCTCTCCTGTAAACACGGATACATGATCTGATACTCTTTCCCCTCTTGCCACTTTCAATCTGGGAATGATATACGCTACCCCAACCTGTCCCTTCTGTGGATCCTTAGATGCATCTGTGAAAACCCTTATATATTGTTCATACTTAATACCAATATATTCTTTTGTCATCTCTGCTTCCAACATCCTCTGATCTTTATCTTGTCTTGATTCCAATAAGAATAGATCTACATTTGGTTGAGGTAAAATCCATAATGGTGTTGTTGGTAATATTACTGCTGGAATAACTCTATACTCATTTAATTTCATATTCTGAACTAAATCCTTAATAATCCAACCACAACTGTTAACTTTCCCTTTCCCATATTCCCAACATGTTTCAAGTATACCTTTTGTTGGATGACTATCCTTCTGCCCTTTTAAGTTTACCCAGTATGCCAGTATCAATTGCTTCCTTCTTAAGTGAATTGGCGTCTCCCCCATCTCCACCTGTAAAGCTGAAACAGGAGAGGAAGGATAAGCTCCACAACATATTCTCAAAGCTCGTGATTGAATTCGTTCTAATTTTCCTAACTGTGACTTAGTTGCTGTTCCATATGCGATACAACCATAATCTAATACTGCTCTTATCATTGTTGAATAAATTGTTTTTAATGCCACCCTATCAGCTCCCCATTCTCGTCCTGAAATACACCTCATTACATTTAAAATCTTCTTACATTTATCCTCCATCTTATTTATGTGTACATTCCATGTAACCTTTGCATCAAACCACATACCTAAAAATCTTATCACTTTAACTTGTTCTATCTCTTTGATATATAAATTAATCTTTAGATCTATACTTGACCTTTTATTTGTAAAAAAATATATATTTGGTTTTCTCCACTGAGAATTTAAAACCCCATTTGTAAGACCATTCCTCAACATTTTTTAAAACTGCTTGCATTTTATTAACAATATACTCTACATTCCTACCTCTAAGCCACAAAGCTCCATCATCCGCGAACAGCGATTTATTTACATTCTTATCTATTGTTGCAAATACATCATTAATCATAATAATAAACAACAAAGGACTTATAACACTACCCTGAGGAGTTCCATTCTCAATTATTCCTTTCCTTGATATATATTCTCCAATCTTCACTTTAATATTCCTTTCAATTAAAAACTCTTTAATCCAATTATATAATTTTCCTTCTATTCCAATTTGATCTAACTTTATCAACAAACCCTCCTTCCATAACATATCATAAGCTTTTTCTACATCAAAGAAACCCGCTATTAGAGTTTCTTTATTTATCAATGCTTTCCTTATATCTGATTCCAATTTAACAATTGAGTCCATTGTACTCTTTCCATGTCTAAAACCATTTTGATATGGGGAAAAAACATTATTCTTCTCCATATGATACATTAAACGATCTGTAATCATTTTTTTCATAACTTTACCTAGATGTGATGTTAATGCTATCGGTCTGTAGTTTAAAGGGATACTTGGATCTTTACCTGTTTTTTTAATGGGAATTATTACTGCTTCTTTCCATCTCTTAGGTAAAGTCCCTTCTTCCCATACGCTGTTATAAAACTCTAGAATAATTTTAAGAGATTCATCACTTAACTTTTTTTAACATTACACAACTAATTCCATCCTGTCCAGGAGTTGAATCTTTAGTGTTTTTTAATGCCCTCTTTAATTCTGAATATGAAAAAGGCACATCTAGAAAACTATTTGTTACTCTCTTTTTTCCTAAAATAAATGGATGTTCTTTTAACAACTTCTCCCTCATTTCCTTACACTCCATCAAATTGTCTGAACTATTTATTTTTGAGAATTCTTTCCTAAACATTTCTGCTTTTTCCTCATCACTTATTGCTATTTCTTCCCCAATACATAACACAGGGTACTCATATTCTCTTCGAATGCCACTCATCTTTTTAATCATACTCCACACTTCCTCAATTGGAGTATTTTTCCCAATTTCTTCACAGTATGATCTCCAATACTTTTTCTTCACTTCCCTTATTGTTCTTCTAGTTTCTGCTTGAGCCTTTTTATATATTATCATGTTTTCCCAATTATGAGTTTTCCTTAGAATTTTAAGTGCCTTCCTTTTCCTTTTAACTGCTATTGCACACTCCTCATTCCACCATGGAACTATTTTCCCCACCCTCTTTCCATTGCTTTTTGGAATGCATTCTCTAGCAGCATTCTGTATCACTGATATTAATTCTGTATATATTCTTTCAATTATTATTCTTTCATTCATCTTGATCATTTTTAATCCTTCCTCACATATTCTTTCGAATTTTTCCCAATCTGCTTTCTCATACTTCCATTTTCCTGTATTTCCTTTCTTTATCTTCCCTATCTCATTATTTACAATTGAACTTAATATTGGGAAATGATCACTACCCGCTGTACAATTTAATACCTCCCAATTTATTATTCCCCCTAATGCATTAGAAACAATTGTTAGATCTATTGCAGATTCCCCCATTACCTTCTATGTTACATTATGGCCCCGTAGAAACAATTTTGTAAAAATAGGCTAACGATTGCGTCATAACCACTCGACTCTCTGTCGCGCTGTACAGAAATGACCGTACAGACAGGAGGAGAAGCTCGCAGGCAATCGGGGGGACGTCCCGTCAAGGGAGAAGCCCATAGATAATGAGTCCATAAAAGCAACGGAATACTTACTCCTGCTCACTCACGCCAAAGAACTCTTTGCTCAAGTTCCCCGTCTCTGCAAGATTAACGTTGGCCATTTTCACGCACAGCTACTAGAAGACTAACGTCTGTCAGACAGGTTGCTCACGTCATCAAGCTTAGTTTGAGTCGGTCTGAGTCTGCGCGTCAGGAACGGAAGTGCTCAAAAATCGCTAAAAATGGGCTTCAACTGTCTCAACTGAGTTCCAATGAGATGGCTCTGTCCACTTCTTATACTGTCTATGGGTCTGATGCGCACTTGCAAAAGGGGTGCATTAAGTGCCCTTATGATCACCCCTGGAGAACACTATTAGAGGATCGGGGCCAGGGAGAGCGGGGCACAACCTAACACATTTTGGTTTTGGCTCAATTATTTAAAAAATAATTAAGTTAGATTCATCTTTTTTTTACACAAGCAACATACACATCTCTGCTACATATGAACACTTAAAGTTTTTTTCTAGGAGCTTCCATTTTCGTACAGTTGCACTGAAAGTGACAGAAGTGCAAATGTTACAACCTACCCCATATGTGGGGTTAATTGTAACAGACAGAGGGGTTAGTTGTAACACTTGTGTGTAACACACATAATTCAGTACTATTTTATCTGTATAGTTTGATATTGTTTGTGCATCTGTATAGATAGATATCCATACATCCATCCTTCATCCAATCATCCTTCTATTATGGATCAATATCATGGATAGAGACATAGAAAAGGGCTGCACAGTTTTGCAAGCAATACATAAATAAATAAATAAAATCATCAAATATTGTAATTGGAATTGAATTACATTTATGTGTGGCAGCTGCATGTAAAATTATTATTATTGATAATAATAAAAGTAATAATAATAAAAACTTAATAAAAAATTGTAATACAAAAATTAAAGGGTTTATTGCATTAAAACCAGGCTATATTTAAAAAAAAAAGAAACAAGTTATCAATGCATAGTAAACTAAATAAAAAAAAAAAAAAAAAAATTCCAACATTGTTTGTGAAAGTCCAACAAAGTTAAATATATAAATAAATACTCAAACCTAGAAGTTGTGTGGCTCCCTGTTTTCATTTGATTATCATTGTACACTTGGCGGCTTGTTTGTAACACTGTGCTACATCTAACCCCGCTGTGTAAAACATATTTTAAGCCTAGCTAACAGTTGCTAGGAGTTGCTGACATGTTTCAAAACGGTGCTATGTTTTAGCCAACAAGACAGTTATTAAGGCAATATAAAGTTAGATTTGGTGACGTACACACCCAACTCAGAAACCGAAAAAAAACTATGATGAAAAAATGTACTTTCATGGTGTCAAAACACTCTTTGTCCAGCATCTTCATGAAATCTTATCAAAACTTTCCGCAAATTCGCGGGAGACCGTCTTCTGGCAGCGCGAGAAAAAGAGTGGAAACACAACCGGCTTGATCCCGACTAACTATGTAAAAGGTCCGTGTTACATTTAACCCCGCGTTAGGTTGTGCCCCGCGCTCCCCTATAATATCTATGATCGGGACACCCTACGGTCTTGCACCCCTTAGCGAGAACGCGCATTGAGGGGCACAAGGGCGCAAGTGCGGATATTGAACAGGGCCATACACTCTCGTTTGCCACCGTAATCAACTCTAATTTCGTTCAGCTGTGCACAGTCTCTCCGCGTTCTCTCCCGAGATCGGCCATGGCGGCAAACCGGAACTGGAGCCGGTGTTACCCCGGGAGTGCTCCCCCGGGGGACAACGCGCCGAACTTCAGTTCCGGCTTAGTCACCCGGTGACATACCTCTTCCACAGGTTTCGATGCCAGAGGCAGCAGTGACAAAGCTTAGCTCTGAAACTGAACAAAGGCTGATAGATTCAGCTTGTGACGTTTGTTGGGGAACACAGCTTGGTCTAATAGAGAGAAAATTAATAAAGACCCAGAGTTAAAGTTGAGTTGAAATCAGTTGAGAGAGAGATTTAACTTTAAGACCAAATTAAAACACAGGAGACAACAATCAGTGGGAGGAGGGAGTGAGCAAGACTAGAAAAAAAATCCTTGGTTGGCTACTAACCAGACGTATAGCCTAAAGCATTTCATGAGAATGGGCAATAAAATATTTCTGTGGAATGTTTCCCAGTTAAACATTGTATTAATAATTTCCTATAAAGACTCATGTAGTTTGATTTCATAAACATGGCAGTAGCAAACTTGCAAGTCCTATTTAGCAAATAGACTATACATTTGCATGTACAGAACAGAATCATATACAACCAAAGAACCATACATAGTTTTGAAATTTCACAGTCAATCCTCGACCTCACCACAGGCTCTACTCTTCACCACAATGGTAAACTTCAAAACTATACTATTCATTTCATTCCCAGTTGTTTCCAGTGCTGACGGTCTTGTGCCAGCTGCTCTGCATCCTCCACAGCAACTCCATGTTGTTGGAGGTCGCCCGCAAGGACGTCGAGCCATCGGGTGCGGGGTTTATCTCGTGGTCGTCTCCAGCCTGCGGCCCTCGGATGGGGGGTGGGGGGGCTGCCCCTTTTGTCTCAAAATGTATTGTGCCCTTTTCTGATAATTGTAAATAATAATAATTATTATTATAAATATTATAATAAATAACAATACACTTAGACACCCTGGCCACTAACAATAATAATACAAACAAATATTATATATAAAAAAAAATTGGCGGAGAAGTGGTAGGCGGAGTTTCCTTTGCAGCGCCTCGTGCGCATTTTACGGTTCTGGTACGCACTACGCAGCAGTTCCCGCGAGTCTTCAAATGAGCAGCAGGTAACGTTAAAGCTAATACGGAAAATTACATATCCTATACCATCACCATGCTACTCTAAAAGTTGCGGCAGCATGCGAGTTATTCTTAACTATAATAAAAGTATAACTCGATTTCAGACGCATTTTGACTGACAATGTCATTCGTTTTTATCCAAGGAATAAAAGTGCAAGGGGAAATACATCTACCGGTAGTTAAATTAAATCTTAAGTCCATGTCCAACTCTAAATTGTGGGGAACTTATATCTTTGATTTCATAGTAACGCTTTACAATAAGGTTCATTTGTTCACTCATGGATGAACTAACCATGAGCAACACATTTGTTAGCCTACTGTATATCTTAGAAAATAATACAACTGTTAATTGTTTATTCATGTTATGTCACAGTCAGTGCATTAACTAATGATAACAAATACAACTTTTGATTTGAATGTTTTAGTAAATGCTAAATTAATATTAACTAAGATTAATAAATGTTTAGTAATATTATCATCATTTCCCTATTTTCATTTGATGTGTTATGCATTCTAATAATTGTATCAACATATTTTCTTAGAATGCCAAGGAAAGAAAGGAAAAGAAAGAAAGAAAAAATCAAGGAACTCTCTGATGCAGCCGAAGGAAGCATCCCTCCCACAAGTTGGCTGAAAAGAGAGAATAAAAATGCAGACTGTACTGTTAAATTAAATAAATAAAAATGTAGGGCCCTTTTTGGTCCCTCCGCCCCTGCCCCTGAGGAGGTCTGTGCACGCCACTGCTCACACTAACATACAAAGCTATGCACGAAATAGCCCCTTCTTATATCTGTGACTTAGTCAACCTGTACGCGTCTTCCCGTTCCCTTCGGTCTACTGATTCTCTTCAGCACTGTAGATCAAAATCTATGGGGGAGAGTGCTTTCTCTGTTGCTGCACGGTTATAGAATGCACTTCCTCTTATTGTTGGAGATGCTTAACCAGTTTCAAGAAACTGTTAACTCATCATTTTAACATTGCTTATACTGTCATGATTAAGCTACTGTGTTGTACGTAGGCCTACTGTAATGATTATTTTTGTATTACTCGTGTACTTCTGTATTTTATTTGATTTTACTGTTTGTAGCGCTTTGGGTTTTAGAAAAGCGCATTATAAATAAAATGTATTATTATTATTATTATTAATTCACAATCATTCTTTTAAATAGTAGCCTATTATGCCTCACACGAAAAAAGTTAATTAATAATACAATAGCAAGCCATAGCATCATGTCAGTAGTGCGTAAAATGTTTCGAAATAGTTGACTAACGATACTTTTCGGAAACTTCCCAGATATAGGCCTACAGTAATTCATGAGAATGCCAAATTGCAGGTGAATTTCTGTAGAATACACCTCCCTGAATACATCATGTGAAAACGCGTGGGGGGAGAGACAGTCTGGAATGTGAACCGTAGCAACTGCCTGTAAAACTGAGGATACATCATGTCATGTCACCATCAATAAACAGATTATCCTCAATATTTGCTATCAGGGGCGCCTGCTGATTTTATCTCAGGGTAGGCTACGCACAGAACTAACAGCCTCCGATTCCTTTTCTACTTTCTGTAAAAAGGAGCGGAAAAATGACCAATCTCATGCACATGGACCCACTGTACGTAAATATTCAGTTATTTCCTATTTAAAAGTATCTTTCGCGGTTTTTCAAGTATGGCACTTGAAAAAGCATCCAGTTTGCGGTGGGACGTCAAGTGGCAATTAAACTCAAGTGTTTTCCGCATACCATTCAGGACAAAAAGAAGGTCGAAAGCACTTGTTAGAAGGCATACAATTACTTTTAGCTTTAGGTAAGTGATTATTATTACCAACAGAATCCAATCTGAATTTAATGAATAAATCGTTCCATCGAACCTAACTTTTGTGTTTGCGCACATGATATCAACTATCAAGCAATGTAATATGCACATGAAGACGGTGCATAATTCGAGGTACCCCTCCCACTTCTGTTTTACAGAGATTTAGCCCGTGCGAATTGGCTATTAATATTACAGACGTCCTGTGATAAAATTACATTACTCCATCTACCCTTGTAAAACGAATCCCGTTCGAATAGGGCTTTAATATGGCGTTATTATCCTGTCAAATGTCGAGAGCGCATTATTGTAGCGCGAAAGTACATTAATATATATCTCTCTGCTCGTGCGCGGAATATAATGTTCCGAGCGCGAATCTCTCTGCTCACGCGCGGGAACTGCGCGCGCTCTCTCAGATACGCTGCTCATGTAAGAATTTTCTCTGGGCTCGCTCAGAGAATATGCCTGCACTTAAAACTTGTTCAGTGCAATCGCGAATCTCTCCTCTTCGCTTAAAGTAAGCGTGTATGTGCTTAGACTGTGTCCCGTGCGTTCGCGCATGCCTTATTACTCTTCTCTTCGATTTCTTTCTCTTTGCTCTTGGCATAAACGCTGTCAAAACGGCAACAACCAATCAGAAATTTTTATTCCATATGTTATGTAGGGGTTTTTCCCCTTTTTTTCTGCTGTTCTGTAAAGCACTTTGGCCAGCCAGTGGCTGTTGTAAAAATGAGCTATATAAATTAAATGAACTTTAACTTGTGAATGTCATTGGTTGTTTTTGGTCATAATCCTTGTCCTTGTGTTCCCATTGTCTCTTGTCTAGCTTTGTTCCCTGTACCATTGTTGGTGATTCTATGTTTAGTCCGATGTTCATGTTTATGTTCATGTTAATTTCATATTGTCACTTCAACCCAAATCGGTTTATTGGAATAATCTATACTTGGGTTCAATTCAACTCGACTTCAGTGAACTATATTACACATATAATAGACATGATTCATGATTCATGATTCTATCTTTCTAGATCTTGTTGTCTTAAAGGTGCCCTAGAGTGGTTTTTTATATTATTTTATAATGTTTCCTGGGTTGCCCTTATAATGTTAGTATGTTTTTTAGATCAAAAATAGTCATAATTTAGAAATAAAAGGCATTTTTCCTAGCCTGATTTTAGCCTCTGATTTGAACGCTCTGTTTGAAGGGGCGTGTCTGCTGTGTGGAACCGGCCTCTGCTGTGATTGGCTGACATGCTTGCATATGAAATAGCTATGTATTACATGTGAAACTCTCTCGAATACTTTTACTACAGCTATTATACGTTTTTACTATTACAGCTATCGAAATTAACGAATCGTGAGATGTTTTTAAAGTATTTAGATCTATTCCCATCACATACAATGTTGCTGTGATGACTGAGCATTGAGCAAGCAGAGGACAGTCTGTTGGTCGCGAGAATGAAGATCTTATCATTGCAATGCAGTTTCTGTTCTCTAATGCTTTCCCCAATGCAAACACGATCATGTAAATACAGTAAGAGCTTCGCTGTGCAGTGTAACGTGCGTCATTGAATTCATAACGAGTTTGGCAAGTGTCCAGATAAACTCGCGCTGTGGAAAGATTGTTCTTTGATGCTTTCTGTATATAATTTATGCAATTTAAATACGGTTTTTTTTCATCCTACTAAAAGAAACGATGTGAAGTTGATATTTTAGTCACTGGCTTGACTTACTGATGCATAAACAGTATTGAACGATTTTGAGAGTAAGGTTACCTGTCTGAACTTAAACAATTACACATCAGAAAGTGTTGCTTGGTAGCTGATCCGAGGCCAGCTCTGTATTGGCCCAAGTTGAGGAAACAGTCGTCGGTGAAATGTTTGGAAATTTCCAGAGAAAATAAAAGTAAGCCATTGTTTCTTCAGAGGCTCGGATGAACTAAAAAATACTTTTGTGTTCATGTGTACATCCAAACACTGAGCAACTGCTATGCTTCGGCTGCGCAGTTTCGCCTGTCATTGAACATGGGCTGGCATATGCAAATTTGTGGAGGCATACATATTAATGATCCCGACTATTGCGTCACAGTGGTGGAGAACCGACCGTTTTTCAGGGGTGTTTTTCATAAACGTGAATTAAATGAGAACGCGAAAACAGTCCAGTTTGAGATTCACTCTATGTCATGTCCATGCACTGAACTCTTGTTATTTGACTATACCAAGGTAAATTCAATTTTGAATTGTAGGTCACCTTTAATTTTAAAATCTGAAAGTTCTTGTTTTAGGTTCTTCATATAGGCCTATTATATAGGCTACCTTGTTATATAAAACACATTAAGAAAGGTTTTAATAATAATTAAAACCTTTCTTAATGTTTTTTTTTATTTTTATTAAATGAAACGTTTTTCATTATCTTAGAAAAACATTAAGATAACGTTTATATAATGGGAGAAATAATGGGAGAATTGAACGTTTGAATAACGTTCTTATAACCAGGAAATAACGTTAATACAACGTTTATATAACGGGAGAATTGAACGTTCTTATAACCAAGAAATAGCGTTAATACAACGTCTAAAAAACTAGACGTTTTGAAATTCCCTAGAACATTCAGAAATAACGTTTTTATAACTTAATGGGAACGTTCTGAAAACGTTCTTATCACCTAAAATTGTTAGCTGGGGAAGAGGAGAGATTCGCGATTGCACTGAACACGTTTTAAGTGCAGGCATATTCTCTGAGCGAGCCCAGAGAGAGAATTCTTACAAGAGAAGTGTATCTGAGAGCGCGCGCCCAGTTCCCGCGCGCGAGCAGAGAGATTCACGCTCACGCATTATATTAATGTAGCCTACTTTCGCGCTACAATAATGCGCTCTCGACATTTGACAGGATAATAACGCCATACTTGAACAAATCTGATTCACGTAACTGAGCACTTCCATTATGCTTCGTGACTTTTTTTATACGTTACTCCAGGCACAGAGTGGCTTTGTCTCCAAGTGGGTGATCTACGAAAAACGAAGCCTCACTTTCTTTTCAGTAACGTGAATGCTTAGCTTTAGCCAGACCGCTATTCTACGGGTTTAAGTTCGTCCATTTACAAACATTTGTATCTAGCCTGTAGCCCATGGTTCGAATTACGTGCGAGCCAGTGGGAGCTGAGCTCCCATAGAGAGAGGATGAGATCCCATGAAAGCAGTAAAATCATACACCTGTGGGGGTCTCTAAAAATCATCAGCACCGTTATTTTAAATTACAAATAAAGCACTTTTTCCTTCAATATATCGAGGCATATTTATTAACCCTTTCGCACGTACCGGTGTGATCAGTCTTGGCGGGTCCCTGGAGCGTAAGATCACACCGGTGTGATTAGAACGGTCGGTGCATCACGTGATCAACTGCTAAATTCAAACGTGCTTTCGCGCCTTGGCTGGCGCTGAGCCAGAGACGGACGCGCTCAGTCATATATATCACAACTATTCAGTGTTTTCAACCACATAATGTTTATTTTAGGTTTCAGACATTTAAATACACATGTAGCCTACTAGCAAAAAAAAATATTTTGGGGGAGGCTACTAGTCCCAATCAGTATTTTGAGATGACAAAATTGTCCCCACCAATATTTTAGCGAACTCCTTTCAGGGTTTTTCCTGCAAATAGAAGTACGAGGCAGCCGCCTCTGGCTCTCGACACAATTCGGATAGACAGTCACATGCAGATACACTTTTTCCACCGTGACGGTTCTGTTGCGGGTTCGTGCCCATTCTCAAACCGTAATCTGCGGGTCGGGCGAGCCAAATAATAAAAACATTACATTTTTGAGGGTGGATGACAGATAAATCATTATAATGTGTTGATTTGAATAAAGACATGGAACTCTCGAATGGTAAAACACAATGAGCGTCACTCTTTTACTTTGGTTTTCAACAAGTAATTCTCTTCAGAGAAAACCAATCAAGGAAAACATATCAGGGCATTTTAATACAGTTGTAATTTTTCAATGTAAATTATTTGATTTGATTTGTAACAGCCTACTGTCTTATTATTCTGATTTAACGTATTGATAAAGTTAAGGAATATTTTAAATGAAAGATGGAGCATACATAAAATTAGAGGGGAAAATGCCCTATTATAAAGGTAAAAAACTGTTTGCCAACAGTGATGTAATGAAACATTGACAATTTAACTTTGAAGGGAGCAAAAGTCTCTGTTTAGGCTATTAAGGAAATGTAATTTTTCCCAAAGAAAAACTTTTCATTTAAATAAATGTTCATTTTAAATCAGCCTACTTCAGTGTGATATTTTACCATATTATCATGCTTAACATTAAGAATTTGAATAATTGTAATGTGATGTTCAGATTCAGATATCTAAATCAAAGAATATCATAGGGTTGGGGGGTTGGATTTTTAACAGCAGATTCGGGTGACTCAAAGTGCACCAGATTAATGAATTTATCTTTAAAATGTACAAAATGTTCTTCCTGGGGGGGGGGCATGCCCCCGGACCCCCCTAGAGGTAGCCTACCGAACTCCACCCACAAATATACTGTGGGAAACACAATAGGCTATATGATGGACTACGAAAAATACAAATTAAATTATCTTATTATTAAAATACATGATAAGGATTTTTACGAATGAGATTAGTCTAGGGGAAGATGTTCTAAAATTTGGTTTGTATGATCCTGCCCTGTTCTTGACAGTATGTGTGTGTTTAGTGGAATTATCCTTCTTTCTGACTTTTCACATTATTTCACCATGCATGGGCGTATTTTTGGTCATTGTATACCTCAGTTGCTGCTTGTTGTAAAGCAAAAGTGAATTAAATACCAAAGGATACCACTTTGAAGAGCCCATTCTTTGCCATGAGGACAACAAATTCATAGCCTAGCAACAGGGTGATATAAGGTGGTTTATTGTTTTCGTTTCTCTACTCCTGTATTAATATAACGTTGAACTCAAAAGAATGAAGTGTAGTGTTAAAAAATGTATTAATCACACACACCACGCCTGCTCAATAGGCTACTTTTTTTCTTTTTTTTAAAGAGACCCCCACAAAGATGAAATCATAATTCGAACCCTGCTGTATTACATTATAAATTAACATTAAAATGTGAATGATCAGAAAACTAAACATATTAAATAGGTACAGGATCTATCTATGTATCGTATCCATCTATCGAGATAGAATGAAAAATGAAAAAGCGCATACTAATTTTTATAATTTATCATAGGTCATAATTATTTTTTATTAGTTAAGCAAGGTTCAAAGAAGAAAAAAAGCAAAAAAATAAATAAAAACAACGTACAAAAAATAGGTAATATTTTTATATATTGCATTCATCCATGTTTAGGTTTCAGTATGAACATTTTTTATTAAAAAGACTTTTGTGAGCAGATTTTCAGAGGGAGGGGTTTGCCACCACTATATAAATGAGTCCGATATGGCAAAGTGGAAACACAACCCCGGCTCCGTCTTCAACAAGCATGTCTTCTCTGGGTCCAGCTCTTTCTCGAAGCAGGTTAAGTCGGCCTGATGCGTTTCAAGTGCAGAAATCTCACAGCCAGCCCCATGATGATGAGGTGACTGTCCTGGTCATATACACCGGCGGAACCATTGGAATGATAGAGGGTAATGGAGGTAGGCTAGCGCTCACACACACCTGCCTGCATGCATGCGGGTTCACATATGATATACAATTTTGTACACTAGGCAGTATTATATTGTGTTATGTAGTTTGACACGTTTATGTGATTATTTGTTTGCTGATTAAGAGGGGGTCGTTTAAATGGTCGGTGCAAATATTAATGCATGGGTCTATGTAAAGTAGGCTAGCCTATCTTTAGGATGAACCTATAATGTAGGCTATTAACGCCATTTTATGTGATAAATATCAAACCAATTGGCATCTGTAAATAAATGATGGTCTGCATCTCTAGATTTAATTCCAAATTTCTGAGCATGTGCTGACTTAACTAACCATATTATTTTTTAATATATTACTGTATAACTAAAATATATTATATTTTACGCTTAACTTAAAGTGTTCATGTTCGTTCCACATTGCATTTATGCTCTAGTACCACCAGGCCTTCATTGTGGTATTCAGATTTATATTTTTTTAGACGAATGAAAAAAAAACAAAAAAACCCGCATTTTTTTTTTAGCTGTTCCCGTTCATTTTTAATGTCGGTCATATTGACCAGAAGTGTGAACTTTGAATTTTTTTTTGTTATTTTTTTTACATACCTTTAGAACAACCGAATCACGCCCAGTTTTTTGTGTGCATGTGTATAGATAGATCATGTAGAAAAAGTGACAACACGTTATGCAGCTCATTTACGGAAAAGTCGATTGTGTCATATAGACCCCAGGACCGATTGAGGGTAACATTTTTTAACGTTTAACGTTTAATGTTGGGTAACATTTTTATCAATGGTAACATTTTTTGTTTTATTTTTAAAATCTAAATAAACAATTTCTGCATCTTCGGTGGATGCATAGAATAATGTATATCATGACCACGTTTAGATGTACGCCAATAACTCGTAAAAAAAAAAAACATTTATACTTTTGAAATAACCTGTTGTCCGGGTTTACAAGCCCTTAAAAAGTATTAATATGTCTTAAAATCAGATGGGTCTTAAATATTTTAGTCACATTATTACCACTAAAATGTCTCCAGTCTGACAGACCCAATGTCTATAGCCTACAACCATTGGACAGATCGAATAAAAATGTCTCCCCCAAATTATAGTGACTGCATCATCAGAGAGAACTACAGTACAGGTAAAATGATGACATAAAGAATCGCATGCGCAGGGTAAGATTTGTGAAAGAGTACATGAGATTGCAAACGTAAAATAAATTTGCATGCGCAAGAGAAGATTTGTAAAGGTGTAAATCGCCCTTCAAGTGTAAGAAAAAATATTTGCAGCATTTAACTGTTATTCGTAAGTGTAATTCATGTGTTTTGAAGCTGCAGCTTCATGCTACCGCAAAATAAATAAGATCTGTATTCTTCAGACTTTTGGCACGGTTTTTGCGCACAAATGCGGCCAAAAGCATTGCAATTTGCAAGCAAAAACAACAGAGGCAGGAACTGCAAAACAGATTAATTGCGTAAAATCAAACTTTGTGTAAAAAAAATAAAATGTTGCAAATGTCCAAATGACTTGTGTGCATGGGGTAAAAAAGTTCCCGAAATAACCCGTATAGTTGCGTCTCTCTTTTACCTGCGCTTCCAGTTTTGGCACGATTCTCTCACCCCTGAGTTTTGCAAGCGCGAAGAGGAGGGCGGGTCCACCTTCATCATGTAGCCAATCAAATTCTCGCTGACACTCGATTTACTCTGATCTGATTGGTTCACTAAACACGCCATTCACCAGAACACATCTTTATCTTTATTTGGCTCAGAAATGTTCTCATTGCCGAAATAGTACTTTTAATGCATACATGTTAAATAAATAAATAAACGAACAAATAAATAAATCATGATTGCTTAATAGGCTGTGCACCATTAGGCTGACTATATGAGCCAAAACTGAATTTCGAGCTTGTGTGTTAAGAAAGTAAGTTTCTGTGTATTCAGTGCATGTATTCAGCTCATCAGGCCATATCAGTTTGTAATCTTGATGCTGCTGAATGTAGGTGTAGTATCTGCATACTGTCTACTGATCAGGGTGGATTCCAGAATTGATTATTATTATTTTACTAAAATGAGTTAAAATAATATTTTTTCCCTTTAACATATTTTAAAGGGGTGGTTGATATGATTTCACTTTCCTAACTTTAGCTAGAGTGTAATGTTGCTGTTTGAGCTTAAACAACATCTGCAAAGTTGCAACTCTCAAAGTTCAAAGCAAAGGGAGATATTTGCTTTTAAAGAAATAGTTTTTTAATGACTACAACAAATTGCTAGTAGGAACTTTTTCTTTTTTTTTATGCAGTAATAACAAAAACAAATGAGGACAATAATAAACAATACACAGAACAAAGGGTTACATTACATAAACATAAATAACATTAAACTATCTTAAATGATTGATACCATTTCTTACATGCAGTGGAGTTTTTAGAGTTCTTCAAAGAATTTAGATAAATATCACAATCTTTCTTAAAAATGAAAAAAAAGGAGTTTTCTTTGAAAATTTACACTTGTGAATATAAAATTTGGCAAGAAAAAGTAGCAAGTTAAGAACAAATTTAAAATGAAAGGGGTCTCAGAGAGTCACCAAAAAACATTTTTTTTTTGGCTTATACAGAAGTTTAAAGATAGATACCTTTTAACAAAATTTGAGAAGTCAACCCAAAAGATTTTGCAATACACACATTCCCAAAACAAATGAATAATTGTCTCATCAAACTGATGACAAAAGGAGCACAAAGGGGGAAATACTATAATTAAATTTAGCAAATTTATAATTAACTGGATAGCAATTGTGAATAATTTTAATAGAGACTTCAACCACTTTATTAGATAAAAAATATTTTTTGCTGAAGGAGCCAGAAGTTCTCCCATTCTATATTTTAAATGTATTATTCCAAAAGCTTACACAAGCAGTTAAAAAAAAATCAGATCTCAGTTAAGAATTGAGCGAATTTTCTAGTTTGACAAGCTGCTGAGAAGACATTGATCAGCAAATAGATTAGTGTTGTCAAAAATAGGTGAAGAGCATAAAGGACCTTTAGGGCCAGGTGTAACTAAAGGTTTCACACAATCAGGAATTGCACCAAAAACAATGAGAATTCTTGCATAAAGTGTTCATAAGAGAGCAAGACACCCCTTTCATCCAAAAGTTGACTCACTAAAAGTATATTTTTATCAAACCAATAAAAAAAAAAGAGATTTATTTTTATATTTAATATTTTGGTTGTTCCAAATAAAATAGCTAGCTATGTGGAGAAAAATTATTAGGGACCAGCATATTAAAGCCTGTTTATGAAAACTAAAGAGTTACCATAGTTGCAGTGCAACAAAAAATACAAATCTCCTACTGAACTGAAAATTTAATTTAATAATAATAATAATAATATATTTATTTTGTATAGCGCCTAGCTTTCTCAAAGCGCTTCACAGACAGAATTTGGGATAATATTCCAAAAATATGGTTGTTCAAAAAAGATTTTATGCACTTAATCTTGAAAAAATTATTAAGAGTGGAAAAGTCCAATAAGTCAAACCACCCATTGTCCGATCAGCTATCATAACACTTTTTTAAATTAAATGACTTTTAGATTTCCAAACAAAGTTATCTATCATTTTGTCCAGCATTCTACAAATCTCCACTGAAACATCCAGCCATTGATAACCCGAGATAACCCATCTGCTTCGAAAAGCAACACTCAGATCACGCTCTAACCAATAATTAAATTTGCGTTGAATAGACAGAATAAGAGGTTCAAAGTTCAGTTTTGATCTTTTTTTCTGATCTTTATACCCAAGTATTTAACTTGTGATTTGACTGGAATGTCACAGACTTTGACTTTATCAATTAAATTTAAAGCTACAGAAACTTGATCTTTATTTTTCAAAAACTTTTTAAAAAGTTGTGTCATCAGCCAATTGGCTTATTAATATTGATTGGTTTGCAACAGATACCTTTTAAATTACTACTTTGAATGTGGATGGCTAATAATTGCATAGGAAGCAGAAAAAGATACGGCGATATTGGGCAGCCTTGACGGATGCCTCTGCCTATATTAAATCTATGAGTAGTACCATGCTGTAATTTAATTGAAGCATTGGCATTATTGTACAAAGTTTGAATTGCATTGATAAAGTTGGGGCCAAAACCAAAAATATTCAAAGATTTAAGAATAAAAGGAAACTCAACGGAATCAAAAGCTTTATAAAAATCAAGAAAAAACAAGAAACCGTCATAAAGGATCAGATCCGAGTAATCTAAAATATCAAGAACAAGTTCAATATTTGAGATAAGTCTGTCTTTCATGAAACCTGACTGAAAGTCATCAATTGTATTATCTAAAACACATTTAATTCTTTTAGCAAAAATCATGGCTAGTATTTTCAATCATTTTTAACAAGCTTATAGGTCGCCAATTTTCAAGTTGAGTGGGGTCCTTTTGAGGCTTAGGGATCTGATTTATAACACCCTGCCTGAGTCAGAGCTTGGGAGAGCACGCTTGTGTAGGCTTTCTAAACACACTTGGAGAAGAAATGGAGAAATTTCTTGTAAAACTCTGTGGTCAGACCATCATTTCCAGGAGATTTATTAGGTTTTAACTTATCGATTCACACGGAGATTCACACAAACTTTTGCCAATATCATCAATTTTTGAAATACGGTCTGAGTCAAGAGAATTAAAAAATAAGTCTAAATTTTGTTGAGAGTGTCTAGAACGATAAAGATTTTTTATAAAATTCTTCACAATAATTAGAAATGTCTTTATGATCTTTTGAAACCACTCCATTTATGTTTTGAAGAATTGAGATGATTATGCTGTTTCTCTAACCTAATTTGTTCTCCCTCTTCCGTCCATCTCCTTCTTGAATGAACAAAAGCACCCTAATTTATCTAATGAGTTCTGAAGTTCAGCCAATTCTAATTTTTGGACAACCGATACATTTTCAAAGGGGATGCAAGAGAGACAGAGACAATTTTTTTAACAATGTTAAGTTCCTCTAATTTGTATTGCTTGGCTTTTTGAGATCCAACTTTGAATAACATTAACCTAATATTGTATTGCTCCCAATTCGAACCAAAATTATTTTCAGCTTGAGCTTTACTAAGAAAGAAGTGAATTTTAGAAATTACAGATTGACAAGTTTCCTCATCCTCTAATAAAGCGGAGTTTAGTTTCCAATATGAACATGTTCTTGAGTAAGATGGGTTATCAAAAGACAGAATAATAGACTTATGATCGGACAGTGGAGAAGGCAAAATTTCAACCTTATTGACGTAATCAGATAAAGAGTCAGATATTAACCAGAAGTAAATCCTACATCTCAATGAACCAGAGCTGTTAGACAAGGTAAATTGTGAAGCATGAGGATGCTTTTCCCTCCAAATGTCAGTCAGACCAAAACGTGAGATCAATTCACAGAGGCCTGATGATCCATTAGATGTTCTAGGTGGTGATCTATCCAAAGAGCTGTTTATAGTTTGGTTAAAGTCTCCACCCAAAATAATACGTAAATTAGAATATTTAGATTGAAAAAAGTCTAAATATATTTCTATTGAATTAAACAATTTTCAGTTATTTTTAGCAGTGTTAAATCCATATATGTTACCCAGGACAAAGATACAATCATTTAAGGTAACTAATAAAAAAAAGAAAATGACCTTCAGGATCCGAGATTGTCTCTATTATTTTACCCTTAAACTTGTGCTTTAAAGTTAAGATTTACGTCATAAACATGACAATAAAGGCAGAACAGTACCACTAGCAACATCATCAAGTTCAAATCATTCAACGACCTCCACTTGCAAAAGAAGTTCTCTGCCATCAACGAACACCTTTGGACCAACGAAGTAAGCGCGGTGCCCTTGCTGACGGGCTTTCTCAACAGATCCCCACATAGCAAAATTGGTTTGGCCCAGTGACGGGCCACACAACCCACTTTCACTTGGCCCAAATACAGCAATGAATTACGGTACATGACTGGACCAGGTCTGGTTGCCAGAACTCGGGCCACATATGGCCCATGGCATAGCCATATCTCAGCCAAATGTATGACTATAGCTGGCCCTATTCTGGACCAGGTCTGGTTGCCAGAACTCGGGCCACATATGACCCATGGCATAGCCATACCTCAGCCAAATGTATGACTATAGCTGGCCCTATTCTGGTCCTTTATAGGACCAAACAATTCCCAGACAGCAACAGTGTCGACCCAGATCCGGCCCACATCTGGGCCGTGTGGAATCCACGTGTACAAGAAGTGGGCCGGATCTGGGCCGACACTATGTTGCTGTCTGGGTTGATTCATGTCAGCCTCAACTAAACCATGATCTAGCCACTTTATATACACCCTGCTCAGCTAAAAAAATGTCTGAAACACAACAGTATTCTTAACAAATGTTTATTTTTTTCACATTTAAACAAAACAATTTACAAAAAAACAAACAAACAAAAAACTTCTTGAATGTCAAGCTCTTGAACAAGTCTTTTCCATACCGTGGCTTTACTCAGGTCTTTTGTTCTTGAACCTGCAACAAACACAAAAGAGAACATTATAAATTGAAAAAATATTTATATAAATTATTAATAATATAGAAAGCACACACACACACTGACACACACCAAACAAAAACAATCATAAATGAATAAGACTACAAGGTCCGTGTACGTTTTGATAAGTTTGTTTTTCAGTTCAAAATGAAATAAGCAGAAACAAGAAAATATTTTTTTTTTTAATAAACAAAAATATAAGATTTTGACTATATTTTCATTTTTTGGTTCACAGCTGAAATCTTGTTTTTTTCGTTTCTTCTTATTTAATTTCAAAATGAAAGACAAACTATCAAAACCCATAAACCCACTTGCTCACTTGTTACATAATTTATCAAACAAAAATTTTAACAAATTGCATAAATAATGAGTGATACCACAACAAAATCCACAATGGATTAGAAATGCAAACACACACACACAAACATAGGCTAAATTTGATGTCAAATGTTTAGGAGGTCCAAATCTAATCTCTCTTTTACTCACCATGGCTGACTTACATTTAACGGTACACTGTTAACTTTCGCTGTAGATTTAGCAGCACAGTACTGTAAAAACCTACAGTACAATACTGCATTTCTATATTACAGTAAAATACCGTAATTTGCATTGCATTCTGGGTAATTTTGTTTGAGCGGGAACATTTTACAGTACATTTTAGTGTTGCTGTAACCTAGCTGTAACCTGGCTGTAATATGCCAGGCAAAAATACAGGGTTGCTGTAAACAGAGAGCGCGCGCGCCGCCTGACTGACGTCAGAGCACAACTGCGGCAGTTCACTCACTCTGCGCGGATATCTCACTCTGCGGATATCTGGAAATTTGGTAAGTTCATTTTGAATTTTATAATAAGGTTTTAGGATTTTACGCTATAGTGTGTAGCCTACATAGCTTTTAATGTGAAATGACAGTGGAAGTTTAGCCAGCGACGGTTGCAAAAACACTGTTAAGTTTGTTAACGTTATCTGCTCTTTCACCCTGCTGCTTGTCCTGACATTTTCAAATCTAACGTTATAACTCCGTGAATTAACAATAGGCTACCTTACGTTTTATTTCGAACAAAAAAGATTTGGTGATTGCGGGAACGGTGGAAAGACAAATCGAGATGGTCTTTTGTGAGTTTTATTTTGTTTCTGTCGAGTTTTAATTAAATGTGTTTTACGATGGTCTGCGAGATAAAATTACTGCATTTGACATCATGTTAGTCTAACTGTTGGGCCTATCTCTGTAGGGAACACCCGAGCCTGTCAGTGGTAAAAACAAGCACTTATAATAGACATAACGTTATATACATTTTGCTCAAACTGCTATATTTGCAGTCCGTTTCCCGAATGGCGAACTTGATGATTTTATGATCAATACTGGACCAAATTGAATAAGTCGTTTAGACACAAAATAAGACGCGTGCAAATAAGGCTTAAATATACTGCACTTTCCTTTGCAACGCAAAATGGGTGATTTATTTGTGCTTAGAGAGATTGGCTATTGGTACCAGTTTAGTCTTTTACTTCATTTCTTTTTAGGCGGGAGACCCATTTATAATGATTATTATAATAATTAAAAATATAAATAAAGGTGTAAATTGTTGAAAAACTTCAGACTATCAGAGTTAATGATATATTAGCCAATAAAGACAAGTCAAATGCATGCCAAAAAATCAAGTTAGAATATTTAGATAGGTCAAGTGAAGCTTATGTTTTATTAACCTAACTTGTATTGTAAGGAGATTTATGAGATATTTCCTCAACAAGAAACACATAACCGTTAACTGAATAATATTTATTTTGATTTCTTACAGCTCTACAGTGTGGGACAATTTGCAGCCTGGGAAGGAGTTTTATGTAAGTATTAGCCATGTTAATACAATGTTTTAAACTTAAAGTTTTAAAACTTTTTTTTTTGTGGCTGTTTTTGTTATTTCAACAGAATTCTCTCTCTTCCACTGTCTGTCTGCTCACCTTTGGTGCTGTGGCTAACAGATTTTGTCATATGTGTTTTTGTGTGTCATGTCTTTTTCAGTTTTGGTCATCGGTCCAAGGTTCCAGTACCACCTCAAAATCCCAGCCAAGTTTTTAAAGGGCTAGTTCGGCCAAAAATGATATTTAACCCATGCATTACTCACCCTCAAGCCGTTCGAGATGCATATGTCAATCTTGTTTCAGACGAACACATTTTTAGTTATTTTAGAAAATGTCTTAGACCCTTCAGTGGATATAATGTGAAGCAATGGGGTCCACCTCCTTCAAGTCCCAAAATGTGCATACATCCTTCACAAAAGTAATACATCCGGCTCCAGGGGGATAAACGAAGGCCTTCTGAGGGTAATCCGTGCGATTTTGTCGTAAAAATATACATATTTAAAACTTTATAAATGAAAATATCTGACTTCCGGCAACGATCGACGCGCGTTCACGGGTGATGGAAGTCGGCGTACGAGGTAGGACGTAGCGTAGGAACCGTCGTGACGTAGAACGAACGCGCCAGCGCAGCCAGAGAGCAGAGCAAAACAAAACACGAAAGCGTGTGAACGCGCATCGATCGTTGCCGGAAGTCAGATATTTTCATTTATAAAGTTTTAAATATGTATATTTTTTCGACAAAACCGCACGGATTACCCTCAGAAGGCCTTCGTTTATCCCCCTGGAGCCGGATGGATTACTTTTGTGAAGGATGTATGCACATTTTGGGACTTGAAGGAGGTGGACCCCATTGCCTCACATTATATCCACTGAAGGGTCTAAGACATTTTCTAAAATAACTGAAAATGTGTTCATCTGAAACAAGATTGACATATGCATCTCGAACGGCTTGAGGGTGAGTAATGCATGGGTTAAATATCATTTTTGGCCGAACTATCCCTTTAAGTATGTCCAGCTATAGCTGCAAGTCATGCAGTTTCTCAACCTCTACTTAAAGGGATAGTTCACTTTGAAATTAATTTTTGGTATGTTTTAGCTTACCTCAAGGGCATCCAAGATGCAGGTGTCTTTGTTTCCGCATTAGTTTCAATTTTGATATTTTTAGGTCAAACCGTTCTTGTCTGTCAGTCATATAATGCAGGTCTATGGTCACTTCCTCAAAGAGCATGCACAGAGAAGTCCAAATTAAACATGATTTAATGACTCGTAAATGTAAGTACACATTGATGGCCTAAGACACGAAACGAGCGGTTTGTGTGAGAAAACGAGCAGTATTTATATCGTTTTTACCTCTTGTAATCACAGCCACATCCAAGTGATCTGAGGGCGCGGGCGACCTGCATTATATTATATGACTGACCTAAAAATATCAAAATTGAAACTACTGCGGAAACAAAGACACCTACATCTTAGATGCCTTTGAGGTAAGCTAAAACATACCAAAAATTAATTTCAAAGTGAACTATCCCTTTAAATGCGTTCACCATACATGGTTTTAATAGTGTAATTGATCAATAAAATTTTTTTTTGACCAGAACATTGTTTGGATTGTCTTTTGATTTGCAGTTATTCTGATGTTGCATATTACCTATAGATTTATATACTGTAATAACTACATATTATATAGTTATAATATCATTAGTAATTAGAAAATTACGTTTTGCAATAATGTATCAATATAGATATTACAGTACAATACCGTATAATTAATTACAACAGAAGCAGACAAAAATGACAAAATACAGTAAAAATACAGTACAATACTGTTTTATAAAATACAGTACAATACTGTAAAAATACAGTACAAACAGTACTGTACAATACAGTACTGTTCGTGTGTACTGTAAATTGAATTACAGTACAGTTACTGTAAATCGAAATACAGTACCATGCTGGCAACCTTGCTGCCAGTACTGTACTGTAAAAATACAAGAAAATTGTTAACAGTGTAGGCTACTTGCTAAAAAATACAGTCAAGCTGTTTTTCAAAACTTTAAACTGCCAGTGTGTAATATACATGATAATAACATGTAATCGCTGTAATGATGTAAGTTAGCATAATTGCAAAAAATGTATAGGCTATTTCTTAAATGTTAAACTTTTTTTGTATGTGTTACAATACTGATTTTATCTCTCTGTGTCTCTGCATATTTGAAATTTTAAGAGGACTTTGTCGTGATATATTGTTTATATAACACAAATTAGCATTAAAAATTATCGAACTTAAAATTTGATAATCTCTATAGAAGATATAAATATCATAAGGGCACAAAATTGTTAAAATCCTCAATCAATAGAATATAAACAAAAGTAATCAATATCCTTATGATATTTATATTTTTGTGTGATGTTTCAGGTGCCAATTGCTGCTATACATTTTAGTATGTTAATCCATCAGTGGATGTCACTTAAATTTAAATAAAAATAAAGATGTCTGATGTCATTTAACGTTAAATGTAATCGACGAACATTTAGTCAACTTCTACATTTTAACAGCTACAATTATACATTATGCCTTTGAGGTAAGCTAAAACATACCAAAAATTAATTTCAAAGTGAACTATCCCTTTAAATGCGTTCACCATACATGGTTTTAATAGTGTAATTGATCAATAAATTTTTTTTTTGACCAGAACATTGTTTGGATTGTCTTTTGATTTGCAGTTATTCTGATGTTGCATATTACCTATAGATTTATATACTGTAATAACTACATATTATATAGTTATAATATCATTAGTAATTTGAAAATTACGTTTTGCAATAATGTATCAATATAGATATTACAGTACAATACCGTATAATTAATTACAACAGAAGCAGACAAAAATGACAAAATACAGTAAAAATACAGTACAATACTGTTTTATAAAATACAGTACAATACTGTAAAAATACAGTACAAACAGTACTGTACAATACAGTACTGTTCGTGTGTACTGTAAATCGAAATACAGTACCATGCTGGCAACCTTGCTGCCAGTACTGTACTGTAAAAATACAAGAAAATTGTTAACAGTGTAGGCTACTTGCTAAAAAATACAGTCAAGCTGTTTTTCAAAACTTTAAACTGCCAGTGTGTAATATACATGATAATAACATGTAATCGCTGTAATGATGTAAGTTAGCATAATTGCAAAAAATGTATAGGCTATTTCTTAAATGTTAAACTTTTTTTGTATGTGTTACAATACTGATTTTATCTCTCTGTGTCTCTGCATATTTGAAATTTTAAGAGGACTTTGTCGTGATATATTGTTTATATAACACAAATTAGCATTAAAAATTATCGAACTTAAAATTTGATAATCTCTATAGAAGATATAAATATCATAAGGGCACAAAATTGTTAAAATCCTCAATCAATAGAATATAAACAAAAGTAATCAATATCCTTATGATATTTATATTTTTGTGTGATGTTTCAGGTGCCAATTGCTGCTATACATTTTAGTATGTTAATCCATCAGTGGATGTCACTTAAATTTAAATAAAAATAAAGATGTCTGATGTCATTTAACGTTAAATGTAATCGACGAACATTTAGTCAACTTCTACATTTTAACAGCTACAATTATACATTGTGGCACATCTTTAACATTTCACTTTCCGACTATACTAACTTATACTAACTCTAAAATTAAAAATGATCACTTACCAAACTTCGCTCGCTTTGAGGTGAGAAGTCCGCAACCGTTAGTGAAATGCAGTCGAGTGCATCAGTGCGCGCCCACTTCTTCTTCGGCAGCGCTGGATCCGGAAGTATAAATACATTTATTTATTTATTTTTGTGTTGAAGCGTTCTAAACCATTAACTAAACCGGCTAAATCGCAAGATTGCACAGTTTCAATTGAAGGAAAAAAAAAAAATATATATATATATATATATATATATATATATAAGAAGACAAAAATACAAGATTGAGTGTAAAGACTACAATGAGGTAAAACTGCAAACCCATGAAGCATTGCGGTTTAGGCGCGCTTTCTGGGCGCGTTTTTCTAGATGCAACCTGATTGGTAAACATTTTTTAAAAATGTTTTTTTTTTTTTTTTTTTTTTGCCATATTAGGACGTTGTAAGAAAGAAACGATTGGCCTTCTTGTGCATGAAATGAGACAATCAAACAATTAAATTTATGGTGTTTCATATTTTAAATTATTAGTAGGCTAATTAAACCTTGTTAATAGAGAGCAATAAGCCCATGGTGCAAACAGGAATAGGGGAAACAGCTGTGTTTATGAAAATATTATCAATTATAAAATATCTGAAATTACATTTTAACTGTGGGATAAGTCTGGCCAGACATATGTGGGCCACATTTCTATATTTTACGTGTGAGACAAATAATACACGTTTTAACCACTGGCCCATATCCTGTTTGCCGTCTTAAAAACGGTTCAATCTGCCCATAACCGGGCTATGTTCGGTTCACATATGCCTCATGCCAGTGCCGACTGAATGCCGTGCCGGCTTCATGTCAAATCTGGGCCAGAATTCGTTGCTACCTGCAGCTTAAGCTACAGTCAGCAAACAAATTTGGCCAAGATTTGGCATGTGTCTGGCAAAGCTGGCATTCATCCGGCACTGGCATACAGCATGTGGGCCAAACATGGCCCGGGTTTGGCAGAGATGGCACTGGATTTAAGACGGCACCCAAGACATGGGCCAGATATCAAATGGAGTATTTGGCCCAGATGTCAAATATAGACATGTGGGCCATATATGTATGGCCTATCTTGAGCCACATTTAAAATCATTTAAAAATATTTTTGAGTAAAATCCCAATGTTTTCCCATACAGAAAAGTAACATATTCACAAATATGTGAAACACTGTAAAATATATTGAAATACATTTTTAAAATATATTTTTAAAATGCATAACATGTTATTGTTAAATAACATGTTAACATTTTCACTGTAAAATATATTTTACAGTGTTTCACATATATGTGAATATATTACTTTTCTGTATGGGAAAACATTGGGATTTTACTCAAAAATATTTTTAAATGATTTTAAATGTGGCTCAAGATCGGCCATACATATATGGCCCACATGTCTTTATTTGACATCTGGGCCAAATACTCCATTTGATATCTGGCCCATGTCTTGGGTGCCGTCTTAAATCCAGTGCCATCTCTGCCAAATGTGGGCCATGTTTGGCCCACATGCTGTATGCCAGTGCCGGATGAATGCCAGCTTTGCCAGACACATGCCAAATCTGGGCCAGAATTCTTTGCTACCTGGGGGAAAACAGTAAATTTCCACTAAACTCATGTTTTACATATCAAATAAGGTCTGGCTATTTAAAGGAAAATGCAACAAGAGCTCGGGGCTGCATTTTCTGTATCAGATCAGCCCATGATGCTGTGTCTTAAGGCTCAGCATTCATGTAGTTATGTTGTGTAAAGTTCTTTGTTCTAGAAACATTTGATGGTTTGCATTGATTATCTTTAATTTGATTATGGAATTGTAATGATACATTTACCTGACATAATAAATTGTTATATTTGATTATTCTAACAGACTTTGACTTTATTTTCATTAGAGTTAAAAGGAATAGTCAAACATTAACGTGTATTTAATGATGCACAGATATCATTGTTAAACCTTTTTCATTTTATGGAGTCAGATGAAACGAGTTCATACATAAGATTAAATGTGTGTGCGTCATCGAGCCCTGTTTTAGCCCCGCCCAAAAAATCCGTAAAATAGCAATGGTGAAAAACTGTTTAACGGTCTAACTCCGCATTTCAGTACTTCACAGTTCACAGTCTTTGTAATATGTTTTAATAATACATTTGTAACATTTATAATGCGTTTAGAATTTTTTTGTAGAATTGCCTTTACAGGGACTTTAACGAAATGTATATCAGTTCATGGTGTGTGTGTGTATAAGAGAGAAAGAGAATATGTCAGTATTTCATGGAGACTTGAGATTAAATAAACTGGTTAAGTATTGTAGATCTTGTAGTATTAATTTTCACATGCAGTTACACATTGTCGGTTAAAAACAAGAAAGTGGCTGGTAAAAACATTGAGTGGCTGGTAGATTTTGAAATCCACCAGCCACAGTGGCCGGTGGACAAAAAAGTTAATTTCCATCCCTGCTCCTAAAGCTTAGTTCCATATAAATTCACGGATAATTTGTTGTTTTGTCGTTAGTGAAAATCAATATTGACCTTGTATTTGAAACAGGATCCTCATATAAGAAACAATACTAAAATTCAGAGTCAGTTCATTCGCAATCATTCGCAATCGTTGTCGTGGCCTATTAAGCATAGCATAATCGGGTGAAGAACGTGCACGTAAACGCACTCAATGGATGTTCAAAGCAGGAACAGATTTACACAGCTGAAAGTCTGAATAATGCAGACATGGTGACTTGATTGTGTAAAGTAATGAATGCGAATGGGAAGAGTGCTTAAAGAGGATGCTGATCTGCTGACGTTTTATGACATAATAAAGCAAATTCTATTAGTAGAATGATTCATTCTGTCATTATTTGCCATTAAAGTAAACAATCAGATTGAGGGTGATTCTCACAAAACGTATCGGGTTACGACTGGGAACGAGACGCTGCGTCAAGAATCGACACATTGGGGAATGCCTTCAGTGTGATGCGTTTGAAGCCTGTATGGAACCCGTCCAATATGATTGGTGTTGCGTCATGACATCACCTGTGACGTCGCATGTGACGGTGATTTGGAAGCTATAAAAGGACGCCGGAACATAACAGCGTCAGCTTCTGATTGGTCGAAGCAAGTCGTTCTCAGGAGCGCGAGAAGTGTGGCCGGGGGACGCAGCGTCGGCCACACACTTGTTTTCAGGGGACGAGGGTTACAGTCGGAACCCAAGACGTTCCCTTTCGGGGGAACTCGCGTTGGGTCGAGAATCGACACATTGGGGAACTGCGCCACACTGAGAGATAGATCCCCTGGTGTGAAGCAATCTGGCACACTCAAGACGAGAGAACTTGTGAACCCGTTGTAGAGGGCAGATTCAGAATCTAAATGTCTTATGAAGGTGTGTTGGGAGGCCCAGCCCGCGGCATCACAGACCTCGTGAAGGGAAACTCCTGCTAGCAGAGCTTTAGAGCCATTCCTCTGGTTGAGTGGGCTCTTATCAGAAGATGCGAAGGCAAGCTGCGCGCCTCGTGAGCTGAAGAAATAGTTTCTACTATCCATCTGCGGATAGTTTGTTTTGAAGCAGAGGAACCCTTTTTGGGTGACCCAAAACACACGAGTAGCTGGTCCAGCCAGGTTCTTTGAACATAGGCCTCCAGGGCTCGGACCGGGCATAATAAATGTAGCTTAGCTTGCTCATCCGACACATGCGGTGGAGGATGGAATGCCTGAATAATTATAGGCCGTGCCACATTTGTCGGCACCTTGGGCACATAGCCGGGTCTAGGGTGGAGAATGGCCCTTACTCTGCCAGGAGCGAACTCGAGGCAAGAGGGCGCAACAGATAGCACCTGCAGGTCCCCGACTCTTTTTAGGGACGTTATAGCGAGCAGAAAAGCTATCTTTAAAGATAAAAATTTCTCAGACACCTCATCCAAAGGTTCGAAGGGTACCAGGGATAACCCCTCAAGAACCACTGCCAGGTCCCACATGGGGACCCTGGACTGGATGACAGGCCTCATCCTCCTTGCTCCACGAAGGAAACGTACTATAAGTGGGTGCCTCCCCAAGATGCCCACCCTTAAAGGCGTGTGGAAGGCAGCTACAGATGCCACATAGACCTTAAGCGTGTCCAAGGAGAGTCCGTCAGAGAAACGACCTTGGAGGAACTCCAGCACTGAAGCCACTGGGCAGTTAACTGGGTCCAACTGATGTTTTCTGCACCATAAGTTGAATACATTCCATTTTAATGCATACAGTTTCCTCGTGGAGGGGGTTCTCGAGTTTAAGATGGTCTCAACAACCTCAGTTGAGAGACCAGCATTTACGAGTTGGTCCCCCTCAGGTGCCAGACCCACAGCTTCCACAGCTCCGGCCGAGGGTCTTCATTCCCCGGGCCTCAGCCCCTGCCTCGACAGGATGTCTGCTCCCACATTCTTGTCCCTGGGAATAAACATTGCTATGACTTAGAGAAGTTTGCCCTGGGACCGCAGAAGAACCTGATGTACCAATCTGCATAGAGGGCACGTATTGTCTGTTCGCACTAGAACATGATGGCCTCTGAGGTCCGGAAGGAAATGTCTGAGGGTCAGAAATAAGTCAAGTCATCTTCATCTATATAGCGCTTTTAACAATGGATTGCTTCAAAGCAGCTTTACAGAGATAAACATATAATTTAAGGTAACAGATTGTTTTGGCATTATAGCGGTTCTTGAATAATTTTATTTCCAGCTAAAGTTAACTTTGATTGATTCACCTCGAAATGATCAGACTTTTAAACGCGAACCTGTGATTAACGCTGACGGCGTTCACATGCTCATTCAGAATTGATTCTATAGTTATGTGCTTTTTAAAATATGTGCGCAGGTTTATAATTCATACAACCCAGCCTAAACAAACTACTTTTCTTGCCTATAAATTTTGATACAGAATTTTGTTTTATTTTATCACTTCGGGGTACGCGTGCCAGAATTCACAACGCTTTATCTGTAGAGTGGGGAAGGGATCCTCCATAGGGAGAGGATAGTGGACACTTCAGCACTGTCATAGGGTCCAGGCGGATCTCCTTCGTCAGATCTGGACACGGCCTGGATCCGGCAGGCTGCGGGAAAACCTCGGGATAAACAAAGACACTAATATTAGCGTAGATGCCATTCTTCTTATGATGTAGCGAGCACATCAAGATTTAAGGGAAGTGTTCCCAGTTCCGGCTGACCTAATCTATGCAGCCTAACACTGAATTTATAGAAGTCTATAGTGTGTTACGTGTATGCTAGGTCAAAGAGATGTGTTTTTAGTCTAGCTTTGAACTGACAGAGTGTGTCTGCTTCCCGGACAATGGTAGGAAGACTGTTCCAAAGTTTTGGTGCTAAATAGGAAAAGGATCTACCGCCTGCAGTCGATTTAGATATTCTAGGTATTATCAACTGGCCGGAATTTTGAGATCGCAATGGACGTGAAGGACTATAATGCGTTAAGAGCTCGCTCAAGTACTGCGGAGCTAAACCATTTAGTGCTTTGTAGGTAATCAGCAATATTTTAAAATTTATACGATGTTTAATAGGGAGCCAATGCAGTGTTGACAGAACCGGGCTAATATGGTCATATTTCCTGGTTCTGGTAAAAACTCGAGCTGCGGCGTTTTGAACTAGCTGTAGTTTATTTATTAAGCGTGCAGGGCAACCACCCAGTAGAGCATTACAATGATCTAGCCTTGAGGTCATGAACGCATGGACTAATTGTTCCGCATTTCCCAATGAGAGCATATGGCGTATTTTAGATATATTTTTAAGATGGAAAAATGCAGTTTTACAGATACTAGACACGTGGCTTTCAAAAGAAAGGTTGGTATCAAAGAGCACACCCAGGTTCCTAACCGACGACGAAGACTTGACAGAGCAGCCATCAAGTGTTAGACAGTATTCTGGGTTATTACGTGTGGAAGTTTTTTGTCCAATAATTAGAATCTCTGTCTTTTCAGAATTTAGTAGTAGGAAATTACTAGTCATCCATTTTTTTATATCAGCTATGCATTCCGTTAATTTTGTGAATTGGTAAGTTTCGTTGGGTTTTGAAGAAATATACAGCCGAGTATCATCGGCATAACATTGAAAGCCAACTCCATGTTTCCTAATGATATCTCCTAATGGTAGCATGTACAGAGTGAACAGCAGCGGTCCTAGTACTGAGCCTTGTGGTACGCCATACTGAACTTGTGATCGATAAGACATCTCTTCATTTACTGCTACAAACTGATAACGGTCAGTTAAGTATGATTTAAACCATGCTAGTGCAATTCCACTAATGCCCACATAGTTTTCTAGTCTATTTAAAAGAATGTTGTGGTCAATTGTGTCAAATGCAGCACTAAGATCGAGTAACAATAGAGAGATACAACCACGATCGGATGATAAGAGCAAATCATTTGTGACTCTAATGAGAGCGGTCTCAGTACAATGGTACGGTCTAAATCCGGACTGAAAATCCTCGCACATATCATTTCTTTCTAGAAAGGAACACAGTTGTGAAGATACTGCTTTTTCTAATATCTTTGACAGAAAAGGCAGATTCGAGATCGGCCTGTAATTGACTAATTCTGTAGGATCAAGTTGTGGTTTTTTAACAAGCGGTTTTATCATAGCCAGTTTAAAGGTTTTTGGTACGTATCCTAGAGACAAAGATGAATTAATGATATTAAGAAGAGGATATATGACCTCTGGAAACATCTCTTTCAGTAGCTTAGTCGGTATAGGATCTAACATACAAGTTGTCGATTTAGATGAATTAACGAGTTTGCAGAATTCTTCCTCTCCTATAGCAACAAATGAATCAAATTTTTCCTCAGGGACACTACAATGCACTTCCTGATGCGATACTGTGGTAGACGGTTGCATAGTTATAATTTTGTCCCTGATATTATCAATCTTATAAGTGAAGAAGTTCATAAAGTCATCACTGCTGTGTTGCTTGGACACTTCTGAGCTTGAAGCTTACTTTTTCGTTAGTTTAGCCACTGTTTCAAATAAATACCTTGGATTATGTTTATTTTCTTCTAATAGGTTTGAAAAATAAGCAGATCTAGCAGCTTTTAAAGCATCTCTGTAAGCAATCGAGCTCTCCTTCCACGAAATCCGAAATACCTCTAGTTTAGTTTTCTTCCAGTTGCGCTCCATTTTTCTGGCTGCTCTCTTAAGGGCCCGGGTGTGCTCGCTGTACCACGGCGTTGGACTATTTTCTTTAATCTTCTTTAAGCGCAACGGAGCAACTGCGTCTAAAGTGCTGGAAAAGAGAGAGTTAAACGTTTCTGTTGCAATATCAAGTTCTTCTAAGCTATCCGGGATTCTGAGATGATGAAACTGATTAGGAAGATTATTGATAAAGCAATCTTTAGTGGCAGAAGTTATAGGTCTAACGTATTTATAACACGGAGTCGGCTTTGCAGCCTTGGCTAAATGTAATTTACATGAGACTAGATAATGATCTGAGATGTCATCGCTCTGCTGCAGAATTTCAACGGCATCAACATCTATTCCATGTGATAATATTAGATCTAGAGTATGATTACGACAATGAGTAGGTCCTGACACGTGTTGTCTAACTCCAATTGAGTTTACAATGTCTTTAAATGCCAATCCCAATGCATCTTTTTCATTATCTACATGTATATTAAAATCACCAACAATTAGTACAATTAGCAGCCAATACTAATTCTGATAGAAAGTCCGCAAATTCTTTGATAAAATCTTTATGGTGCCCCGGTGGCCTGTATACAGTAGCCAGCATAATTCTCAAATGTGATTTATCGTCTACACTATATATTTTTACATTAAGCACCAATACTTCAAAAGAAGTATATTTAAAGCTAGATTTCTTAGTGGTTTTGAAAATATTACTATAAATTACAGCAACACCTCCCCCTTTGCCTTTCAGACGAGGTTCATGTTTATAACTGTAATCTTGTGGGGTTGACTCATTTAAAATAATGTAATCGTTTGGTTTTAGCCAGGTTTCTGTCAAACGCAGCATATCAAGATTATAATCTGAAATCATATCATTAACTATGAGAGATTTTGAAGTAAGGGATCGAATATTCAGCAACCCAAGCTTTATCATTTGCTCATCTGTATTATATCTGTTTTTTATTTGTTGAACATCAATTAAATTTTTAACCTGACGTTTTTTGGATTTCCAAATTCGGGGAACAGACACAGTCTCTATATGATGACATCTAGGTGAAAGAGGCTCTATGTGATGGGATTTATCTGACCTTGGTGACGTGAGGCCGCTAGCAGACGGTCGGTTTAGCCAGTCTGTCTGCTTCCTGACCTGAGTCCCAGATTGTCATGTTTTATCTCTAAGACTATGAGCCAAATTACTAGAGAGAAGAGCAGCACCAGCCCAGGAGGGATGGATACCATCTCTTTTCAACAGATCAGGCTTGCCCCAAAAACTTTTCCAATTGTCTATGAATTTTATATTATTCTGCGGACACCACTTCGACAGCCAACCGTTCAGTGAGGCCAATCGGCTAACTATCTCATCACTCCTGCGTACAGGAAGGGGGCCAGAGTAAATTACAGTGCCTGACATCGTACTTGCGAGTTCACACACCTCTTTAATATTAATTTTAGTGATCTCCGACTGGCGGAGTCGAACATCATTAGTGCCGACATGAATAATGATCTTAGAGAATTTACGATTAGCATTAGCCAGCACTTTTAAATTTGCTTTGATGTCAGGCGCTCTGGCTCCCGGCAAACATGTGACTATGGTGGCTGGTGTCTCTATTTTCACGTTCCGTGTGATTGAATCACCAATTACCAGGGCACAATCAACAGAATTCTCAGTGGGTGTTTCACTGAGTGGGGCAAATCGGTTTGTTATGGGAATCGGAACGGAAGAGTGGTTCTTTGATCCGCGACTAGAACGATCTCTCACGGTCACCCATCTGCCCTGCTGCACGGGCTCTACTTCAGCCGGAACCGAATCATGTAAAGAGTTCACTATGCTAGGCGCATCCAAAACACGATCTAAAGATCTAGCATTCTTACCATCCTCAATTAAAGTTTGGATGCGTGTCTCTAGTTCTGAAATCTTCTCCGTCAGCCTGACTGTCTCCTTGCATTTATCACATATAAATCCTATATTGCTATCGGAGAAGGCTATACTAAACATATGACACAGGTGACAATAACAGGACAAGAAGACATTACTCACCGTGTTTGTTGACTGATTTCTTACTTACCTGGACTTTATGAACTCAAAGGCGCGGGCGCGCGAGAGAAAATAAAAATATAAATGAGCGCACGGGTGGCGCGTTAGCAGGCTAACGTTAGCGAGTTACTAGCGTGCTGTGTTAACAATAACGGAAGCTATAGATGTAAGGTTAATCTGAGATGTTGGGTAAGCTGTATTTAGTAGTATAAACAACTGCCAACATCTCCAGGCAATTGATGTGCCATGAAAGATGATGGTCCTTCCAAAGACCCCTGGTGTAGCGGCCTTCCATGAGCGCACCCCAGCCTGTGAGGGATGCATCCGTGGTCAATTTATCTCTGACACGGGGCCCCCAACATAGGACCTAGGGACAGGAACCACGGTTTCTTCCATATGACCAAAGAACGAAGGCATCTGCGCTTTACTTTGATCGTGCAAAATGGGTTCCCCCTCGGGGAAAGCCCTCTGGTCCTGAGCCACCACTCCAGGGCCTTCATTTACAGCAGGCCAAAAGGAATCACGTTGGACGCTGCTGCCAGGAGACCAAGAACCCTTTGAAAGTGTTTGACAGTGATGGCCTGGCCTAGCTTGATACTCGTTACTGTGGTCAAGATGGTGTTTATACGAGCAGGAGACAACTTTGCCCGCACCGTGAGTCCCATACTACCCCCAGGAAAATAGTTATCTGTAGAGGAATTAATGAACTCTTCTTGACATTGAGTCTTAATCCCAAGCATCTTAGATGATTCAGAACAACATCTCGATGTTGAACTGCCATCTCCTCTGACTGTGCCAGAATGAGCCAGTCGTCGATGTAGTTGAGGATGCGAATGCCTTGAAGTCTCAATGGAGCAAGAGCAGCATCCATGCATTTGTGCTAGGCCGAATGGAAGAACTCTGTATTGATACGCTTTTCCCCCAAAAGCGAACCTTAGAAACTTCCAGTGTTGGGAAAGGATGGATATGTGGAAGTAAGCATCTTTTAGATCTATCGTGACAAACCAGTCCTCGGACATGATCTGACTCACGATAATAGGTATAGTTAGCATTTTGAACCTGTATCTCCTCAGAAACCGGTTCCATACCCTGAGATCTATTATAGGACGTAAATATTTTCGGGAGGACACTGCGATTTGCATTCGCTGGAAACTGATGCGTCCCGAAGCGCACTTAGCGACGGGAAACAAACATCGATTTCCTGAAGGCTCCGCGAAGGAGCGAGCTGTTGGTGCTCGATCACGGGGGTGACCACCCTCAGGACCTCTTCGCCGAAGCCTTCCTCGCCTGAATGACAGTCCTCAGATCTGCCTTCAGTTTGGAGGACTTTGGCTGAGGGTGCCTCTGGCTCCAGGCCTTAGGTGGGGGAGCACGAGAGGCAACACTCTCCTTCTGCTGCTGCAGGTGTGAGGAGCAGGCGGCTGTCTCGTGGGACTACCCCCTGGCAGCAGACCCACGAGACCTAGGACGACGGCGGGGGATGAGTTGTTTAAAAGCGTCTGACTGTCGTATGTGACGGTGATGCGGAAGCTATAAAAGGACGCCGGAAAATAATACAAGCTTCAAGGACCCTTGGAGACTCCAAAAGGAAACTAAATAACCAAATGATAAACGGAGTCCATATAATTCTATTGTATCAATTTATGCACACCAATGCACCCATTAAAAATGTTTACATTACAGAAAAAAGAGTTTACAGAATTCACAGTGTATAGTATGTGGACAGAGCATCGACAAAGAGCTTGTTTTAATTTTGGTCCATTTGTTCATAACTTTTTACGGGCTTTTCTTCTATGTTTGCAGGTCTGATTCCAGCACCACCTGGCTATCTTATTGAATATCTACGCACACTCCCTTTTCTGCATGATGAGCAGTACGCACAACAAACAGATCTGTATGTACGCTACCCGTCTTCGGAGGACTTGTCTGAAGTGTGTGTGCTGCCGTAAGTTCCCACACAGATGCACACACATATGCGATCAAGTTAGAAGTTTGAAGGTGTTATCCTATTTATAGATCCAGACAATAGCTGCATTCATCAATTTGTATACAAAATGGAAGATTGAATTGTTGGTTTCTAATTTTATTCCAGTTTTCATGGAATAGTTCTCCCAAAAGTAAAAATTCCATCATTATTTACTTGCCCTCATATTTTATTTCTATTTTTAAAGAGTATGAACTGTTTTAGAATATAAATATAAAAATTGATCTTTTAAAAAATAAAATAAAGAAATTATTTAAATTGTATTGTAGCACAAGGATGAAATTAGTCTTAAATCGATTAACAAATGCATGCACAATTATCCATAACTATCCACAACCATGCCTTTTAAATTGCTTGTGCAAAATTCTGTATTAAATAAATGCAGCAATTTGTACAAATAAGATAAATTTTTTGTTAACACAAATGTTTTCTTTTGTATTAGTTTATCATTATTTTTTGCGCATGCAACAAAGATGTGCATTCATTGACCTCTTTACTGAGCAGATCTTATTTGATTAATTTGGATTTTGACTTTCTTTTTGCGGTTTTCAAGCATTTCACTATGGAGCCAGATCAGCCTAAAAAAGAATACATTTACAAAACAAAATTCATAAATGCACAGGGCTGCGTTTCCCAAAAGCATCGTAAGCCTAAGAAGTTCATAAAAACGATCGTGCGACTGATCTTAATATTACGGTCTGTTTCCCAAAAGCATCATAAGTTCCTCCACCACCTCTTCATCTTCCTCCCTGTTAAGTAAGGACACTCTCATTTGTCCTGACTACAACTACAAACATTCTCAAACTGCTGAGGTGTTGTGGCTGCAGTCTGGACAACAAAAGATGGAGGCTGCGGCCTGGGAGGGTTGTTTGGAGGACTAGGAGATGGGATGCTGGGAGATGGCAGATTAAACTGATAGTTCCTCTGAGCATGAAGGACCTGACTCAGGCTCAGGTTGAGTTACCCCTACTCCTCCATGGATGCGAATACCATCACAAATGCCATCTAAAGCACTTGTGCCATGTAGTTACAATGTCTGAGAGAAGGGGGGACTCATTGGGCTCACCACTTGTTTTATGAAATTAGGATGTTGTCCTCTGCAGTGCCCTTCTCCTTTTAGCAAGGCTTGCAAAGTCCTGCCACCTTTTCCTGACCTACTTCCCTGATATTTTAATGCCCCTAGTTGCAGTCAGTTTTGTAGCAATACCCTCCAAGATTTGTTTTTGTTTATGACTGCCATGGGCGGCGCCAGGGAGGGGCTAGCAGGTGCTTCAGCACCCCCAAGAAAGACCAAAGCACCCCGATAGCACCCCCAAACATAATGTCTGGAATCAATTATATTCAGGCTGTATTCTATGGAAGCCGCATGGTGAAGAAAAAAGAAAACTTATCTTGTTATTTCGAGATATTAAGTCGTTATTTCAATATAATATCTCCTTATTTCGACATAATAACAGGGGTTTTCCTGCATTGAATTTTTTTGGCGGTTGCCAAAGCAAATTTTTGTCCCGCAAAGCCTTTTTTGATCAGAGAGAGAGAGAGAGAGAGAGAGAGAGAGAGAGAGAGAGAGAGAGAGAGAGAGAGAGAGAGAGAGAGAGAGCGAGCACCGGCCGCGCGCGCGCACTCTCACGTCTTCAAACACGAGCGCTGTGTTGCTCTCTCTCCCTCGCGCATATTAATCAAAATCAATTGACACGATAGTAAAAGGTCGGAAGACCGCAGTTTCACGTGGAGCATTTGGAGATTTTTTTTTTCTCCTGAATTACCGCGGTGTGTGAATTGTGCTAAAAAAAACACGTTGCCCTATCTTCTCTAAAAAGCGTTGCGCCCATTCAGCTGACATAAACCACATTTCGCAAATCGTGTGCGATGTCCTAAACTGCTGAGATAATCACACAAGCGTGCTGTAGGCTGGACGTCCACTATGACACGTCCGATACGCAAACGATTCATTTTAACCATTCACCTTAATGAATAGTTAAAACAACTGACCTGTCCAACACTGAAGTCACCAGACCTCTGAATCGGTGTATAAAAAATCGGTAACTTAATTAGATCAGTTAACATTTACTATTAATAAACTGCACTTCTACAGCATTATTAATGCTAATTTCAATATTTAGAGAGTCTGTAGGCCCACTATATGTGCCATTAAATAAGCGCATTTAGTTTCATTTTTGTTAAAATATTATAATGTTATTTTTTTACATCTATGCTGATTATGGAAATTGAACAGCATGAAGATTCGCAATATATCGGAAGATATGATCGGTCAGACATGATTTTGACCACTAAATTAAGTTTTGATTGGTATGAAAGCCTTTCTTTTAAGTGAATTTCGTTTTGTATAAATTGCATCTTAATTTTAATAAATTTTTCATCAACCAGTTGCCTGGATATAATAAATAAGAAGCAAATATAGCAGACAATATGATCATGATATGGATGCGCCGGTGCGATTGCATTGCACGTGAACTGGAGCACATCTCATCATAAATTTTGCTAATTTAAATAATTGTGTGTGTGTGTGTGTGTATAGCCTATAGGCCTATATATATACATATATATATATATATATATATATATATATATATATATATATATATATATATATATTTGCGCAGCTCCCCGTCAATGATCTAGCACCCCCTCAGCACCTGCGTTAAAATGATCTGGTGCCGCCCCTTAAACCCGCTGAAAATAATATGGTTGTAGCTCCACCCCCTCTAAAATTACACTAAAGGTCCCGTTCTTCATGTTTTTTTAAGCTTTGATTGTGTTTAGAGTGTGCAATATAACATGTGTTAATGTTTCGCATGTAAAAAAAACACAGTATTTTTCACACAATTTACTTATCTGTAAACCGCTGTTTTCACTGTCCAAAAAACGGCCTGATGTGATGACTTCCTTGTTCTATGAAGTCCCTCCTTCAGAAATACGTAGCGAGTTCTGATTGTGCCAGCGGTTCCTGTGTTGTGATTCGACAGCAGCTTATTGCACGTTGCCCGGAAAGGTCACGCCTCTTACCATAAATTGGAGATGCATGCGCAGCTGAAGTGCTTCTTTTTTTGTGTATTCCTGTGGGCAGAGATTAGTCAAAAAACTGTTATAGTTACAAAAAGGAAGTAGAGGGATGAAGTCCAAACCGGCCGTTCGCAGTATGCTTTGAAAGAGGACTTCTGTGAAATAAAATATCTCGCTAGGCATTTAACTTTGAGCTTTATAATAAGCACTTAAAGCTGCATGCAATCGTGCTTGCATTTTTGTGAAACACACGTGTAATGAACATGAACTTCGTAAAGTCGCTCGTAGAAAATCCTCGTAAGTGCTAAGATCCATCGTTATCTGAAAACGCAGCCCAGCAAAATTCACATTTACAAAATCCGATATGTAAATTCAAAACACAATAGGCTAGATAAATACACAAGTAAAAGCATAAATATTTCCCCAAATGCTAACTCAAATGCATCTTACCTAAATAAATTGAAATTTATGCAAGAACTTGATATTTGTGTAAACATGTTACATGACACATTTGTGAATGATCTTACATGTATTTCCGGATCGTTGATTCTGCATTTGCAAATCGTCAAACGTGCGTGGACTGCTTTGAATTTGCTGGCGGTATTTTGGTTTATTTGTTTTATTTTAATAAAGTTTATTTGATTGTTCGCCGGTTCCCGCCTCCTTCTTCCCTGAACATTGTTACACTCGGTTTCTTCATATTTCCATCAGGTTCCGTGGATCAGCTCAAACTCTGGATTTTACGCAAATGATGATAATTAACTGTATTAAAGGGATAGTTCACCCCAAAATGAAAATTCTGTCAGTAATTACTCTCCCTCATGTTGTCCAACCCCGTAAGACTTTCGTTCATCTTTGGAACACAAATTAAGATATTTTTTTATTAAATCTGAGAGCTGTCTCACTCCTCCATAGGCTTCTAAGGGATTGAAACTTGCCGGCCCAGAAACGTTATTAAAGACATCGTTAAAATAGTCCGAGTGACTACAGCGGCTCAATCTTAAGTTTATCAAGCGACGAGAATACTTTCTGTGCGCAAAAAAACAAACAAAAATAACGACTTTATTCAACTATTCATTTCCTTCTCCGTGGGCCTCGAGATAGTTCACGTAGTATAATTGCGTAGTGCTTCTGTGTTGTACGTCTGTGTTTGCAATGGTAATTTGAGGAGCTGAAATGTAATTATTTGGAAAAGTGCTGTTTTTGCCTCCTGCATAAACTTTAATATTGTTGACATTTTGGTGACACTATTTGTGCATTTTATGTTGGCCTATAGCTTATTGGTCTTTGTGTGTTGTTGGTGGTATACGTTGCAAATAGAGGGGCGGCACAGTTGTTTTTCGCCTAGAGCGGTAGATATGGGGGTAAATTGATGCCAAAACCATTGAAAATGCACAGACTAAAAGTCACAAATGGATATTACAACTTGTAAACACAAAACACAATCTACAAATAGATACAAAGTCCTCAAATAAACTCTTTGTGATCCACAAATATAAAGTATGATCTACAAAAAGATTAAAAATCCACAAATAAACACATCCTGATTCACAAATAGAAATCAGTGACTTGTACTTGTAAACCAGAATTTGAATGAATGTAAAGTGACTTGTTTGCAGGTGAATATCATTTTCTGTTTGTAGATTGTGTCACATTTTTTTTCAGAATTCTGACACTATTGTTTCACTTTTGTGACAAAATAATGCCATAATCATTGAAAATGAAGACACTATGATTCAAAAATGCATTTTACAATTTGTAAACACAAAACAAGATCTACAAATAAATTAAAAATCTGCAAACAAACTCCTCATAATCTGCAAATGTAAAACACAATCTGTAAATAGATTCCAAATCTGCAAACAACTCCCCATGATCCACAAATATAAAATGCGATCTACAAATAGATTTAAAATCCGCAAACAAACTCTTTATGATTCACAAATAGAAATTAGTGACTTGTACTTGACAACCAGAATTTGAATGAATGCAAAGTGATTTGTCTGCGCAAGAGGGTCATTATTTGTTTGTAGATTGTGTTGCATTTGTTTTCAGAATTTTGGCACCACTGTTTCGCTGTTTTTCCCATTAAAAAATCTACAAATGCCCTCCTCACAATTTGCAAACAAACACAGTCTAACTTGTATTTTCAAACCACTGTAAAAAGACATTCTTACACATTCTGTGCAAAGCTCAGCATGCAAGTGTTGAATTTGTGTTTGCAGATCACAGGGCATTCACAGATCCCTCTGCACACGTCTACAAATCTTTTTGGCACTACCTTTCCGCAGAGCGGCCCCTGTCAGCGCTGTGACACCGGCAACGGTAAATGGCAGTGAGCCCAGCCGTCCGACTCCGAGAAGTGACATAGCTCTTATTTTGAAAAGGGCTTATTGAGGGGGCGTGACATCACATTGAAGCAATACCCCTGATTGGCTGACTACACGTGTGGATCGTAGTCACACACTCTGCGGAAAGGTAGTGCCAAAAAGATTTGTAGACGTGTGCAGAGGGATCTGTGAATGCCCTGTTTTATATTTGTGGATCATGGGGAGTTTGTTTGCAGATTTGGAATCTATTTACAGATTGTGTTTTACATTTGCAGATTATGAGGAGTTTGTTTGCAGATTTTTAATTTATTTGTAGATCTTGTTTTGTGTTTACAAATTGTAATATGCATTTTTGAATCATAGTGTCTTCATTTTCAATGATTATGGCATTATTTTGTCACAAAAGTGAAACAATAGTGTCAGAATTCTGAAAAAAAAATGTGACACAATCTACAAACAGAAAATGATATTCACCTGCAAACAAGTCACTTTACATTCATTCAAATTCTGGTTTACAAGTACAAGTCACTGATTTCTATTTGTGAATCAGGATGTGTTTATTTGTGGATTTTTAATCTTTTTGTAGATCATACTTTATATTTGTGGATCACAAAGAGTTTATTTGAGGACTTTGTATCTATTTGTAGATTGTGTTTTGTGTTTACATGTTGTAATATCCATTTGTGACTTTTAGTCTGTGCATTTTCAATGGTTTTGGCATCAATTTACCCCCATAGGTAGAAGTGCACTCGCCGGTCCTGGTGACATCATTGTATGTTCATGTTATAGCCTAATCTGCATGTACGGGATACAAATAGTTTCAAATATTAACACTCGCAATCGGTTAGCGTTTCTTTAGTTCGAATGCGAGGTATTTTAATAGGTAAAAAGTAGTAGGTGAGTTATAATCAGTCAGATTTAACCCTCATGAATATAATCAACTAATTTCAGGGCAGAAATAACCTTTCAATAAATAAGTAGAGGCTTCAATAACTTTTTAGCAGCTGAAATACTCCAGTATAATAGTTGTATTGGCCATTTACAGGTGTTTTTATAGGTAAAAAGTACTGGGTGAGTGATGTTTATTTGCACGTTATGTCTGTTTGATCCACATAAAAGCAACTGCATTCGTAAAGAGAATGGGCGATACATCTTTAACACGCTGCGCGCGCTCCCGCGGCCGGCCATCAATTTTTGATGCCATGATAACAATGCCATTTATATTACTTAAAGACAGCAGTATCTCCCTACGGCCAACGTAAAATAAAACCGGATTAAATTTGAAAGGCGGGACATGTTTACTTCCATGCAATCCAGCTAAAATAGAGCTCCTGGCAGGATTTTGAAGGATCTCGTTAATTCAGAAAAACAGAGCAAAAACTTTTTTTTCCATTAAAAATTAACTCGTTAATTCAGAAAAACAGAGCAAAAACTTTTTTTCCATGAAGAATTAACTCGTTAATTCAGAAAAACAGAGCAAAAACTTTTTTTTCCATGAAAAATTCTCTCGTAATTCTGAGATAATTAACTCGTTAATTCAGAAAAACAGAGCAAAAACTTTTTCCCATGAAAAATTATCTCGTAATTCTGAGATAATTAACTCGTTAATTCAGAAAAACAGAGTCGATTTTTTTTTTCTCAAGTGAATGCAATACGCTTCCGTAATAAATGGCTTCATCTCTGTTAAATACGCAACACTTGTAAACGGATGACATTGTATAAAGGGCTTTACAAACAAGCACTTATCGTTAACAAGCATTTATCGTTAACATGGTAATTAGTCAACTTACATTTGCTTATTGACGCACACTTTCCACACACAGTCTCGCTTGCACCTTCCGTCACTCTCTGCTGATGATAACTGACAGAAAGTAGCGCATGCACACGTGACTCGGCCTTTCCAACAGGTTTTATAACTTTACTTTCTTTTAAAACCTACGGAGCCCCCCTAGTCCCACTTTGTAAAAAAAATTCATTATAACTATCTCGTGGCCTCAAGATACTATCTCTATCTTGAGGCCAGGATATACTATCTTGAGGCCACTATACTTATCTTGAGGCCACGAGATAGTTATAATAAATTTTTTTGACAAAGTGGGACTAGGGGGGCTCCGTAAAAACCGTATATATTATATAAGATATTTGTATTTTAAAATGTTGTATATATAACAGCCTATATTTTACAAGTGGATGGGTTAAATGTCAAATAATAATGTTTTGATAATAGAAGAAGCAAGCAAGTCAGTTTTATCCCTTAGGCTAGTTCTGTATTGTGCACATTAAAGGTGCACGATTTCGCTTTTTAAATATAATATTTGTTGTACGGACTATAGGTCCTGGTTGTGCACGCGAGAGCATGCTAGAAATGGACCAATGCAAAACATTTAGCTACGAAAGAAATGTAACTAATAATTTAACACAATTTCCACCTATTTACCAATCTTAAAGTGCCATCATTTTCGTTTTAAATACAGGAGAGGAGAAGACTCCCCTGAAATCAATCAGAATCCCACTGTCAATAAATAATCGATCTTTTTCGTTTTGTTTTTGATCTAGCTTAACTAACCCATGAGTGCCTAATGGTCTTTGCTGGTTCAAATAAGAAGTTTTGCTTTACTTTTAGAGCTTGTTTCAATGTTTGGGGCCTTTTTTTTTAAATAAACTTTAAAATGTTGCTGTATTTTAAACATGTTCTCTCTTTTTTTCCACCCCAGACTGTCCAAAGAGAAAAATAGGGTTGTATATAGAATTAAAGAGTACAGTCCCCTCCTGGACTCCTCTAATATGACCCCAGCTGACTGGGAAAAAATTGGAAAAGACATCGAGGTGCCTCCCTTTTAACCATATTTATGTTTGGCTTTGAGTTGCAAGTCTTATTGTTTTTTTGTGTGTTTTTTTTTTGTTTTTTGTTTTTTTTACTGACATAAACCAGTCACACTTTCAAGTACTGAGGTAGATATGACTTAATATAGTTGATCAATTATTAGATTTTTTTTTTTTTACAATTTGTAATTGTAGATAATCTTTGAATTTCTTGAAGGTAGATCAGTGAACAGTTCAACAATTCTTTAGTTGGTATGTCAAAATCACTACTGAGAAGTTCAAAGTTTGTTTTCCCCATGTTCACAGAAATACTACGAGCAATACACTGGTTTTGTCGTCCTGCACGGCACGGACACCATGGCTTACACTTCTTCTGCCTTATCCTTCATGTGTGAGAATCTGGGAAAGCCTGTCATCGTCACTGGCTCACAGGTAACACGTGACATTTTAAATTGACCATTTACTCACCTTTGTGTTGCACATATTGAGCATTTCAGACTACTTATACTGGAGGCGTGTGTTGTGATCAGTCAACCGCTTAGATTGTGTTTGGGAAATGTCCATGTTTTGAGTGTGCCTTGGGAGGGAATTATTTAAATGAGGGATATTGTGAGGAGCTGGACCTGTGACTCGGCCATAAAGTGGAACCTCAGCAACTGTGGCCAGGAGACTTACGTCTTCGTTCCCTCCTCGGGGAACGAGTGTTACCATATGTAACGGAGACGTTCCCCTTCCTCAGTCACTACGGGTAAGTCTAGACTGACGAATGGGGATATTTACCAAAACGCCACGGCCGCTGGCCCTCCCAGCGCTCCGCTTGAGCCTCCTGCCTGACCGCAGTGTTGGGCAGAAGTAGGGGCTCTAATCAGAGAAGGTCAGTCACAGCTGTTCTGCAAGACCCACTCACTGTGACTTATTGGATGATGCTGGGAAAGCGTGCCCTTGGGAAAAGGAAAGCTGCGGAAGCCACTTCCTACCCCGGAGGGAGGCACTATGATGGCTACACATATGGACTAGCCAAGCAGGGTAGTACAACATATGGCAGTCTCTGGGGTGGTTCCAGCCTAGTTATAGGGGGGAGAGAACACCAGCAAAGACGACTGCCGAGGGAACGAATGTCGAGGGAAAGACACAGGCTGATCCGCAGAGGAGCCATGGCATGCAGGGCGGAGGCAGCTGCTCCACAGGCTGAGTAAGCCGCGAGAGCGGACGAGAACTTACACGCCCGGGAGGGGAGGCGTGGATTTCCCCGCCAGGACTTAGAGGTCTTTGGACACAGCTGCATTGCCTCAGACCGCTCCACCGGGGGGATCCTCACGTAACCCTTCGCCGCTCTGCCATCGAGGGTAGTGAGGGAGGAAGAGGCACCAGAACGGTTTCTGGCAGAAAAAGGTGCCATCAATGCTCTGGTAACCTCTTTTGAAGTAACGGAGTCTCAACCGTAACGCCGTGATGGCGTTAACACCATTTCAGCGTGCCTATAGCCCAAGCACGTGATACAGAGTCAAACATTGGCCAGATCCAGAAACACACGATCTGAATGACATCTTGAAAAAGATGCAGACAGATCGTGTTAGCTCTTTTAGAAGTGCTCTGAGGTGCAAAAACACACAGGGAGATAGCCACGGCTACAGACAAGGGCCCGGTTCCCCGATAACGCTCACTCTTAGCGCGCTAAGAAGACTCGAAAGATATATCTTACCAAAGTTGTTTAAGTTCCTAAGTGTGTTTCCCAAATTGTCCCTTAGGAAGCTTCTTAACACGCTGCCTCTTACGTTCGACGTTACAAAGGTGCTGTCCCAAGTGAAGGCGCTGAATTAGTTGGCATCGATTGCTCAGGAATCGATTTTCCACTTCACGCGAAGGTGCATTACGGCGTTAAGAAAGACAACACGTTCTATGAAAATGAAACATTCCTCAAATTATTCCAGTAACATTTATTTTAACAGTTTAAGTTATCAGTAAAATATAGACTATTAATTAAATGATCAAATTGTCAGTAATATGTTCACACGATAAGTTGTGACGGGTAGACGAACCGGGTATCCCTCGCTAATCATCCACCCTCCTTATCCCGTTGTGCCACTTGTGCCGCTTCTTGACATGGGTTTAACGACTTCTAAAAATGATGTAATACACATTTATATTAATGGTAAGGTACTTTATAATCAGAATTGATTGGCAAGCAGTTGCAGTTACTTCTGTTTAATGCGGTATTGATTGCCATTGGTTAATGTTTTCAATAAAAAGCAACCAATCTACAATGAACAGAGAGAGAGAGTTAGATACAGAATATGGTGGGGAAGCAACGTAAAAAAGGGCACCAAGGTTCTCGTCAGAGGAACTTGAAGTTTTGCCGAATAAAAAAATTGACATGGACTAAACGGCTCTGCGGCCGACACCTTCTTTGATTCAATACAAGGACATGTTGGATCGCTGCCATAGTTGGTCGCTTACTGGACACCACCATGCTTACCCATTTATATTTCTTAGCCATTTAGAGCCAAATTGTTTGCCAGATTTTAATTATCAAAAGTGATTGACAATTTAAACGCTTTAAAGAGCCTAGGCTAATTACCACCATATTACCGTAGTTCTGATACCAAATAAAGTCAACTACATAAATAGGACTGTATCCATTGCGAACATATTTTATTATTAGTCTTAAAATGTCCGTAACATAAAATCATTGTTGAGCCACAACATTGTCAGCCTACAATGTTTTACTAAAGACTGCTGCACAGTGGCGGAGACTAGCGGCTTGAGCTCAAACAACGCTAAGAGAGAGCTTACGAATGGTCCAGACCAACCTTACGAAAGTATGACTTACAGAAGATACTTAGCGTACGAACGTGTCGGGAATCGTGAAGAACTACTTAGTGTCGGGAATCGTTAAGAACTACTTAGTGATAAGAACGTTTTGGGGAACCGGGCCCAGGAATGCAACCGAGTGTGAGCACTCACTCTCAATCGTCACGCACACCGAACCGACAAAAGCCGTGAAAACAGCTGATTATGCTGCAGAGAGATCGCGACCCTCGCTGTCAGCGCCGTCACACCAACACCACGAACCAGAGATTCTTCTTGGCAGAGACTCGAAGACACTCAGAAGATCTTTGCAGGAGATAATGAACAGCATACACCGTCTGGCTCCGAAGCGAAAGACAAGGATGCGAGGCACTTGCGGCTCATTATATGCTCGCGCCCGATGCACAGCAGCTGAGTTGGTTTGTTAATTTCACTCGAAGTAGATAGCTTCCCTCGCAAGCAATCCACATTCGTCAGTCTAGAGTTACTCGTAGTGTCTGACGAAGGGGAACTCAAAACTACAATGGAGGCGTTTCAGGAAGTTCTGAATTAGTGCTTAGTGATATAGAGAGACTTTGTGCTTTATAACTTAGCAGATCTTTAATGCTCAAAAAGCAACATTACACGCTAAAGAAAGTTTAAAATGTCAAAAAAGCATAACAGGACCCCTTTTACAGTTTCCTCCAATATTAACATTTAACTAGTGGTCATCAAAAAAAGCATCACGTTAACTTCACTAATACCTTCACTACCATCTTATAAGATGTATAACATATAATCATATGTTGCAGCTGCCCATCTATCAGTTGAGGACTGATGGGAGAGACAACCTCTTGGTGGCGCTGTTGTTAGCAGGACAGTTTAACATCCCTGAGGTAAGTTTTATATTCTCTGTGAGTGTTTGTAACGATTACAAATTCAGTATGCAAGATTGTCCAAATACTTGTGATGTTAGTACTGCAGTTATAAAATATTTTTCATACAGAATTTCATTATTAAAAGGGATAGTTCACCCAAAAATGAAAATTATTTTACTCACACTCGAGTTGTTCCAAACCTGAATTGAATTTCTTTGTTTTGCTGAACACAAAATAAGATATTTTGAAGAATGTTTGTAGCCAAACCGTTATGGGCCCCATTGACTTCTATAGTATATTTTTTTCTCCATACTATTGAAGTCAGTTATGCCCCACAACTGTTTGTTGTTTTTGTGTTCAGCAGAACAAAGAAATTAATTTCAGGTTTGGAACCACTCGAGTGTGAGTAAATGATGACAGAATATAAAGTTTTGTGTGATCTATCCCTTTAATTAGTTTTAGCATTTAAATAATTTTATTTCAAAATATGAACAATATTTTTTTAATAAAATACAGGAGATAATATTTGATGAAATGTAGATTTAAGTGTCCTTTGAAATTTTGTTTCTGCCATGCCAGTGGCCATGCCAATACTTTATTATACATTATTGTAATAATTTTGTCATATTATTGTTATAAAACAGTTTAAATTGAGTGAAGGACCAGAAATCAGCTCTTTGTGTCTTTCTTCACAGGTTGGCCTGTATTTTGATCAAAAGCTGTACAGGGGCAACCGTGTCACCAAAGTGGACTGTGCAAGCTTTAAAGCATTTGCCTCACCAAACCTGCCGCCATTAGCCGATGTTGAAATCGACATCAAAAGTGATTCCAGTTCTCCCAACATTTATACTCAGTCTTAGTACCATATGGGTCTATTTATAGATTTGTTTTTCTAAAAAATGTAAATTCACACATAATATTTCTGCCATATAAATTCAGCATGCTCTTTTAATTAAAAATGATTTAGGAATGAGATTTTTAAAAGGATAGTTCACCCACAAATGGAAATTCTGTCATCATTTACTCACCCTCAAGTTGTTCCAAACCTGTATGAATTTCGTTCTTATGCCGAACACAAAAATACGATTTTGAAGAATATGTTTAACCAAAGAGTTAAAAAAATACTATGGAATTCAATGGGGACGTCAACTGTTTGGCTACCTATATTCTTCAAAATATAATCTTTTGTGTTCAGCAAGTCATATAGACTACTTTTATTATACTGTATGGTGCTTTTGAATCTTTTTTGAAGTGTGAAAGCCGGTTTGGAACAACATTAAATGATTTCATTTACATATTACATTTACATTTAGTCATTTAGCAGACGCCAATGGCTATGTCCAAAGCGACTTACAAATGAGGAATACAGCAAGCAAGTTAATTAATCTTCAAAAACTCACCATTGGTAGTGGACAATTTGTTAATTAAATTTATATATGTGCATGTATGTATAGAAGAAGATTGACTGGCAGTGCTATTTTAGTATCATTGATACACTTTTACAGTTTATATATGATCAGTTCTTTTACATTTGTGTTACATTTTTTGTACTTTTGTTGTGTGTTTTTGTCTTTTATTATTTTTTATTTTTTTTAAATGTCTATGTAGTGTTTAATAATTTTATTTCAGTACATCAAGGTAAACTAAATGAAAATGAGAAATGTTGCCTTTGCAAGATTTTTTTTATTTAATTTATTAGTATTTATTATATGAATATTCTTTTCAGTTAATGTTTATTTTATTTTAATTAATGGAAATGTTTTTTTTTATGGTTAAAGTAAGTTTTAAAATATATGTATTTTGAATCATTTGCTGTTCACTTTAATAATCCTGTGGGGAGAAAAATTAATTTCAAATTACAAATATTGTACTGTTTATTGTCTTGTGTAGTCTCAAAATTAACAGCTCATACAAACGGCATATGTAATAATACCTATACACAAATGATTAATGTTTATTTTTTAGATAAATATATTTTGTGCATTACAGGACACGGTTTGAAATTGAATGGCAACTCCCGCTGCAGTATTATTTATTTTATGTAGACGTGTTATTTTGAGTATTATGCTTTATTTCTTACTCTTTAGTTAACAAGGACATAATATGGTGGCCCTGTACAATAGAAAAATTCACTGTCAACCCGCAATTGGACTGTAATGTGGGTGTCCTGCGACTCTTCCCGGGAATCACTAATGAGACAGTAAGGCCGTGTGGTTATGCCTGCCTTTATTTGCCACACATTTTTCCCAAATCTCTTCCTTCAGTCCATGAACATGTTCATTACTTTTTTTACAATGTTTAGTAAATACTGACAGAAGTTTCATTTTCGGCTGAACTTTTGGAAGTTTCAGATGTTTAAATGAGATTCTTTCTCTCATCAGGTCGAGGCCTTCTTGCAGCCTCCTATGGCTGGGGTCATACTGGAGACTTTCGGCAGCGGTAACGCCCCCGACCGCCAGGACCTGATGGATATAATCAGTCAAGCGTCAGAGAGAGGAGTCATCATGATCAACTGCACCCAGTGCCTCCGTGGCTCGGTCACAGACGCATACGCCACTGGCCAGGTTTGGGAGTTTGATTAAGAAAGGCCTTATATGTGGGTGTATTCCAGGAGTGTGTAATTTAATTTTCCCTCTCAGGCTCTGGCCAAAGCCGGTGTGATCGCTGGGTTTGATATGACCCCAGAAGCTGCTCTTTCAAAACTCTCCTATGTGCTGGCAAAACAAGACCTCAGTCCAGAAGAGAAGAAGAAGGTATGGAAAAATGTCTCTTAAAAAATACATTTAAGGCACATTTGGGTCAATAAAATGTACACCATTCAGAGGTTTGGGGTCAGTAATAAATCTTCTATCACGTTTTCCACATAATATTAAGCAGCACAACTGTTTTCAATATTGAGTAATTATAAATGTTTCTTAAACACAAAATTGCTATGTGAGAATGATTTCTGAAGGATCATGACTGAAAGCTGAAAATCAGGAGCTGAAAATCAGCTTTGCCATCACAGGGATAAATTACATTTTAAAGTATATCACAGTTGAAAACAATTATTTTAACTTTTACTTTCTTATAATAATATTTCACAATGTTACTGTTTTTATTTTTTATCAATTTAAATACAGCATTGTTGAGCGTAAGAGACTTCTTTCATTGAAAAAAATCTTACCGACCCCAAACTTTCGAATGATAATGTATTAGTAAACGTTTGTTTTGAAAATCAAATATAAAATGCAAATGCCAAGTTCTTAGTCATAACTCCTTGTGTTCACGTTTGTTTCATATTATTTTTTTACTTTTATACCACCTTCAAGAAAAGTTAAAGACATGTAATGTGGTGTAACCATTAAGTAAATAGTATTAAAGTATTAAAAATTAAATATATATCTATATATATATTTCAAGCTAATAAGTTTTTTTTATTTTTTTTTATTACATGAATTAATTAATTGGGAAGTCACAGTACATGGCATTTTACAAACTGAACTAACTTTGCTTTGTATAATTTTTTTGTTGTAGATATTTTAAGAAACGTATTGACCTTGAAACAGTCTTTTCTTTATTTTTGTTAGTAAAGCAGTTTTATTTAAATAATAAGAATTAGATAAAAATGATTAGGCTACTTGTTTTCGATCACTTATTAATTAAACATGTTATTTGTTCATAAGATGATGAAATGCAGTCTGCGTGGTGAGCTGACAGATGATAGCGTAAAAGCAAAGCTCAGCGACAGTCGCTTTATTCAGGTCATCGCCAAGTCTCTCAGCATTAAGTGTGATGAGGTAATGTAACCTGCACTTTCTCTCTTCCTCAAACTTTGTTTTGCACTTTAAAAGAACAGGGTTGTGATTTATTTAAAAAAAAAAAATGTAATCTCAATTTGTCACCTGTATTTGCACCGTTGTGTTCTTTTCTTAGCCTCGATGATATATAGCACTGCAATGTTGTCGTAGGAGTTTTCATCTCTCAGTCCTCCGTTTTGCTCTTTCAAACACACAACTTACGTCTACATTTAATCTCCGTCATCACAAAACGACACACAACAAACAGTTATGCTAGTTTGGTGCTCTGTATTTTAGTGTAAACTATGATGATTACAACATGGTACAACTACAGTCATATAATGAATAAGAAGAGGCTCGGATGAACAGATCAACTATAATATTATATTACTGATGTCCACAGGAGCTTGGAGCCGTACGAAATGCACTAACTCCCACTCTGGTCTGCGTCGCTGCTAAGACCGGAGACATTGAAGCTTTAGAGGCCCTAAGGGAAATGGTAAGATATTGATACATGTTTGGACACCCATTTAGAAGGCCAAACACTACCTGTAAAAAGTGTAATCAAATAAATGCAGCCTATTCTACAGTACACTTTTTACAGTTTGCGGTGTATGCCTACAACTTTTTTGTATTTGAATATTTTTTTATTGTAGTAATATACAGGAGCATGCAAACAAGTCAGATGTGCTGGTTTGCAGTATTAAATATAGTCTAGAAAATCAGGATACATGTTATGATTCATATCTTTCTATATAGGGCTTTGACTTGATCATGGCAGACTATGATGGCCGCACTCCTCTCCACGTCGCTGCATGTGAGGGACATGTAAAAGTGGTGGAGTATCTGCTGAGTAAAGGGGCCTCAGTCTATGCCAGAGATCGCTTTGGTGAAACATCACTTCACAATGCTGTGCACGGCAGGTAAGACTGATTTAAGTGTCCAAATACTTTTTAAGGGCACAAAAAATAATTGCCATGATTTTAAAGTTCAAGTGTAATTTATACACAGTCTTTAAGGCGAACTAGACAAGACCACTGGGTTAAAACGGGGAAAACTGCGTTTTTTTACTTTTTATTCCCCTATAAAGGGATCACAAGTAGGGATGCACTGATAAAAAGTTTGGCCGATACGATAACCAATCATTCTTAATATTTGAAAGACGATAACCGATATATATTGGCCGATAAACCCACATCCAATTTTTTGTTTAATTTTTGAGAGCCTGATTACAAAAACAAAAGTCTCAAGCACGTCCCAAGCACACAATTATAATGTTCTCATTATAATTTTATGTAGCCGATGTGCCAGACATTTGCAAGTACTTAACTTAAGTACCTAATTCAAAAACCATCATAGCGAACCGTGTGCATCTGAAGTGTCTCAGCTGAAGGAAATAATCCATAATCCATTATTTATCGGCTTTAATAGATCGGCCAAATCTTCTTATCGGGCCCATAACAATAACATTAAAAATGAACAAATATCGTCCGATACAGATATGGTGTCCGATATATCTTGCATCCCTAGTCACAAGTCTGTTACTCACCCTCATTCCAAAACAATAGCTGTGTCCCAATTAAGAAGCGGCATCCTTAAAAGTATGCAAAATTCAAAGGCCACGCTTTCGAAGTCCACGGAGGTTGTAATGAGCATTGTTAAACAGGATGGCCAAGCATCTGTGACCGCTGCCGTGGATGAGCGCAGGTCAACTGGCAAAGTCAATTAAACACGTGACTGTATATGTCATTTTTCTGTCTGTAGGCATAAGGATGTTGTGAAGTTGCTGAGGAAGACTGGAGCTCATTTTTCCCCGGCTGAATTGGCTGATGCTGGAACGAATTTGCACAGGTCTCATTTACATACACACATTTCCTCTCGATCAATCCTTTGCTTATTGCTTTTATAAACTTGTGGACACTGCAATTTGATAAATGACACACATGTCGGTTGTATTATTATTACTAGTAGCATTTTTTTTTTAGTACTGATTTTTTTAATTACAAGTCTTCCGTTGATTAATATAGTTAAGCTTAAGGTTTTTAAATGGCACATTAAAGTTCAATGAAAATCGGTCACAAATATGAGCATATCTGTTTTTATTTTGTTTAATTAATGTGCATTTCTGTGTATTGAGCACATACCAGAACTGTCTGTCTTCAGTTTATGAACTTCCTGTGTTACGGTTGATGATTGAGCATTTAGAGATTCTAATGTGTGTTTTACAGTCTTGTGGCGAGTGGCGACTCTGAAGGAATGGAGATTTGGAAGTTAGCTGGGGTTGATCACAAGCCCACTGGAGTGGTGAGTTAATAATGGAGATCTGTGTGGAATACAGAATTATAACCAAACATTTGATGCATTCAGTGACATTTTATTCTTATAACTGTTTGAATGGAGAAACAATACATTATTTGTTGCATTCAGTGTTGCATTGTCTAAAAACAAAAATGAGTTCTGCATTTTCTGGTGGTTGAGTGTACATAATGTTGACTTGTTAATGCAGTGCATTATGGGATTCAATGAGTGCACTCGATAACATCCAGTGTGGTTTTGGACACCAATACTAATGGCTGTCCCCACAAATAGTGCCCTATTTAAGGGTATTGGGGTCGATTTCGAACACAGCCCTTGATTAGCTGGTTCAGGTGTGATGATTGGGGTTGGAGCTCAACTTTGCGGGACAGTGGCCTTTGCTGGACACCCCTGCTGTAAACTTTAATTAATGGGCTTCTCTTACATTTAGGCAAGAGCCACTGGAAACGAGTAGACTGAGTTCTTACAACAGGCGGCACAGTACCAAACTCAGGTAGGGAGCGTGTGTGTGTGTGTGTGTGTGTATGGGTATACATGTATGGGTCACTGACATGTCACTCTTTTTTCCATATCTATTAATGTATTAAAAAATAGTAAATTACACCATGTTCATGTAAAATGTCATGTTGTGCAATTTGTCAAAGATATTATGATACTTGTAAATGAGCTATTATTATTACATATATTGATATTTTTAGACTTTAACATTACATAAATGTTTTTTTTAAATGCATTAAAATGTGCATCCAAATCATTCCATATTACAATAATAGGGTAACACTTTACAATACGGGTGCACTAATATGCATTAATTCATGCTTGACTAATGCACAGATAATCATGTGGTAATGTATAACTCTTGAAGAACTTAACCATGAATTAATGATTTCTGCATCAGCAACTAATAAATATTCTAAATGGTTAATATATTAAGTAATATATGAATTATTATTAATTAAATGTGTCATAATGTATTAATTCCTTAATAACATTTTATTAACTAATAGTGTAAATTGATGCGTTAATTACCACAATTGGTCAAAGCAATGCACTTCAACTTTGAATTGTCTGCTTTAATTAATCATTAGGTAATGATTTGCAAATGTATCATTATGTTATGACTTTACTTGTTGAGGCACATGACTATTAACTAATTGTTAAGTAGCCTAATATGTCATTATGGTTATGGGTTTTGACAGTTGCACATGCAGTGAATGAAATGTCAGAGAGTGTTTGAAGGATGGGTAAGTTGGGCCGCACACAAATATCAGCACACCAGAATCTGAACTCCTGACTGCTGTTACACTGTGTTTAAACTGGATGAGACCAGCTGTCTACACTGGACATGACAGACCATTGCAAGTCCATTTGTCCTTCGTTACAGAAGTACGAGCACAAGAGCTCGGAGTACGTCAGAAATAGAATGTGGCATCAGTTTACTGTCGGGTTTTGTCGTGTAGCGTCGCGCCGCATCCAGTGTAGTATCACTGATTATAATGGGTTCAATTGTCTTTGTCCAGTCTAGACACAGTGTTATAAAATAGCAGTGCTCGGTCGCACGTTCTCAGTGTTCCACGACCTCAAGCTTAACCTGACATATTCCTGTGCATGAACAACAAGGTACTGGATGCGGCAGTTCATCTGACTCAGTGAAATATTGGTTGTAGATGGTTGGAAATTGAAATCCATGGCTTAGTGTGGATGTCAAAACCAAAATTACATATTACTTAACGGTTAGTTAATAGTCATGTGCCTCAACAAGTAAAGTCATAACATAATGATACATGTGCAAATCATCAGCGAATGAATAATTAAAGCAGACAACTGGAAGTTGAAGTACATGACTTCAATCCCTTGTGGTGATTAACGCATTAATTTACACTATTAGTTAATATATATGTTATGAAGGAATTAATACATTATGACACATTTAATTATTAACAATTCATATATTACTTATTTATATATTGATTAATTATATTGATTTTAAATGATTAATATATTAATCATTTAGAATTTGTATTAGTTACTGATGCAGTAATCATTGCATTAGTTAAGCATGAATTAATGCATATTAGTGCACCCATATTGTAAAGTGTTACCAATAATAGAAAACATTGTGACGACAATCTAAATTTTGCATATTGAAAATTGCATAACTTGTTCCAGTTAAAGTGCAGAAATGTATTATTCTCTTTCTGTCTGTTCTCTAGAATGGCAAGTTTATCGAGTTTACTGCTTGTTCAAGATCTTGAGGAGGCCGTCCTGCTAGCTGTCACTTGCTGCCCTTATCATACTTATATCATTCTTATTTTTTAGCAGACGTACAGTAGATTTCCTGTACTTAGAGTCTTAAAGGGGTCATATGATGCTATATTAAAAGTTCATTATTTTCATTATTGGGTGTAATAGAATAGATTAACATGCTTTAATGTAAAAAACATTATTTCTCACATACTGTACATTATTGCAGCTCTATTCCCAGTCTGTCTGAAAAGCGCCGATTTCTACAAAGCCCCTCCTTCTGAAAAGCTCAGAGTGCTCTGATTGGCCAGCTGACCTAGTGCGTTGTGATTGGCCAAACACTTCAAGCGTGTGTCCTAAGTATAACACCCTCACCATAATCGCCAGCTTCAGCTTTTTATAAACACACAGTTATTAATAATAATGTTGTCGCTTTATCTTATCAGTTCAGGCCCGAGTCAGATCTATTGAAACCAACCAAGAAAAAATCTCTTTGTGGGAGAATATTTGCTTTATAACTATTTTGTTTACATATAGAAACAGATACATTACACATTAAAGGAAAACATTAAAAAGCACCATATGAACTACATCAGATGTAAAACATAGTTTTTATATGATTTCATTTTATAATCATTGATAATCATTAATCATTTATACACTCTTGTAGGGGAGACCGGGGATGGTTGTAACACGGGTCAGTTGTAACAATTCCAATCTGTCCAATCAGGAACTAGTTACAAATCACCTGATTCACTTAGCACATGCTCAGTTTAGTTCTTATTCCACATGAGATAAAGTAGAGCCCACTGGCAGACACAGCAAATGTTAGAGTGGAAAAAACAATTTTGAGGTAAGAAAGTTACCTTTTTTACTTTTTTTGTTTTTGTTATGGGAATTTCTGCTTTGAAGTTAATCTCATCAAACTTGTATTATGTTTATTGTGTGTCTGTGTAGATATTTTCCATGCAAGTTGTTAGTGCTAATGTTTTGCCTGTTAGCTGTAAGGTGAGCTAGTTCATGGCTACATGACTCTGGGTTAGTTGTAACAACAAGACTCTGGGTTAGTTGTAACACACACACACACACACACGCACGCACGCACGCACGCACGCACGCACACACACACACACACACACACACACACACACACACAATCACAATGTTCAAGTGTTCAATTTTATTATGGCCAATACTAACACTGGCAGTAACAAACATGCTTACAAACAAACAATGTTTGTGTTCAAGTTCAATTTATAATGGTCAATTACTATGACTGAGAGTGACAAACACACTGAGACTAAGAGTGACACACACATCAGTTATATTGAAAAGTCAGTGTTGAATAAAAACCTTTCAAAATAATTTTTTTGTCAAAATCTTTATTTCATTATGTTACATATCACCCCGGTGGATATCATAATGTTACATCTCACCCCAGGGTATGTTACAACTAACCCAGCCTGTGGGGTGAATTGTAACATTTCACTCCTCGTGTTTGAAACTAAACCATGCATTTTCTTTTTGTGTTGCAAAGATAATAACTATGTCATTTAATAGCAGACACTTGTAACTAGTTTGGATCACATTTTGAACACACTGACTTCAAAGTACTACCAGATATAGACAGAAAGGTCAAAATTGTTACAACCATCCCCGGTCTCCCCTACATTACATACGAGTGTTGATTTGTTTTGTGAGACACAATGCCAATGTTAGAAACTTCCCGTCAAATGACGCTGGAACACGGTATGACAGAGAAACCCTGTTTTAAAGAGCATGTAGAAGGGAAGCTTTTCAAAGCATGTTTTGATAATGATCATGAAGGTTTGCTTGCTTTTAATCAATCTTCAGATTTTTCATTACCCCCTCTTAATCATATATGAAAACATTGGATTATATAGATTTTCAATAAATCAATCAAACATAGTTTATATATGATTTTTATTTTATAATCATTAGTCATCTAAAGGGATATTTGTCTTCATGGGAGAAGATAAGAGAATGTCTTAAAGGTTTTTAACTTCACAGGACGATGTTGTGAAGCAGTAATTTTCCATTGTTTTCCCTTGGTATAATGACACTTGTTGGAATTGTACTGGCCAGACGAAGTCTGAGCATTGAGACATATATGCAACTAAGATTATTCAATAAACTCTGCTCTTTTATTAACATCACTCCGTCTCCTGCTTCTGCTCTTCTCTGGCTTTTTCAGTCAAATTCTTTTTGAAAAATAAACCATTAAATGGCACTTTCTGGAGAGTTTTGTGCAAAGAAATTGAGAAAATGAGTCTTACATGATATTTGAAAAACTGCAAGGTTAAGAGCATATACTTTGCATTGTTGTAGCATCAACAGGTATTAGGACATTTAACATTTACATTACTGTTAATCAGTCATGTACTGATTAACTAAAAATTAAAAACTCAAATAAATGGTTGATTTAATTTCCATTAACCACCTAGCTTACCCCCCAAGGATAGATTGAAAAATAAAATCAATCTATGTGGAAAGGTTCCTTGCTAAAAGTAGGTCTAGCAAGTCTTATATTTCTGTCATTCACACAGATCAAACACAAAAATGCTGCCTGAATAGATTGCTAGTTTATTTTGAGTAGCCAGCTAGCAGTTCTCTTGGCAGTTTGCTGATAATCCGGTGTCTGAAGTAAAATGCTCGAAACATCTCCTGAGAAAAATCACATGGCCAATCTAGTCTTGGTTATTTAATTTAGATTTAGTCTTATTTTCCTTACCTTGTCATTCAAGGCCAGGGCACTTTATGTACATTTCTGGAACTTTTGCACGCTTCCACATCCCGCGCAACTAGGATCTCCCAGGAACACTCATTATATATTGCTGCGTACATTTATCCGTGTCACCTAGATGCGCATGCGCGAGCGGTGCGCGATCATGGTCGACTGACAACGAGATTAGCATCTGAAGAGTTCGGCCGTTTTTTTAAATTGAATTATGTATTTAAAAGTTGCCGAATGGATTAATTTGGAGACTCAGAAATCGGCAGAGATATGCAGGCAATGCAAAACAAAATCTTACATTGGGAAATAGTGGGGGGGACAAAACTTGGGGACATGTCCCCCCCACGTATAATGGCCCCTACGCCCCTGGTCAAGAGTCCAGGGAAACACGGAATACTCAAACAGGGAATAATGCTCAGAGATGTACGCTCACAAGGTAACAAGACTTCGCAAAGGATAGAGGAGAAACACAGGTTTAAATCAGGAACTCAATAACCAATAATGAAACACATCTGAACATAATAAAACATAATGAGTCCATGGGGAAAATATAACACAATGAGAGAGTGCCCTCCAGTGGCTCTCGAGGGCACTACAGCTGCCGATCGTCACACAAATGTCATTTACGTCTTTTAGTTTGTCGAGATTTTAAAGCACCGTTTTTTTGAAGAGTGCACATGTGCGAACGCTCTAGCCTACTGAACGAGTCTATCTATGATTGAATGTGAAAATAAAGCAAAATAACTGAGAAAAAAAAATTGTCCTCAGATACTATGTTCGTAATTTATAGCAAAACATCTAGCATTAATTGCATCTCAAACATATTCATTAAAGAAAGTTACTACTCCACCACCTGCGTGACATCATTAACCAATGTGGTTGAACAACCAATTTGCGACAATACTGATTCGGGAAACAGTCGTGACTAGCTAGTTGATTTCTTCAACGATGCATCGTACGATGGTAGTGAACCAGCAAATTCTGTTGTTGTACGGGAAACACACCCCACGCTAATAGAAGGCTGTGAATATGAGCGAGTCTTGAGGTACCAAACAAGACTTTCTGTTGACAGGTCCAGTCAAATGGATATCTTTTGACAAGATTTAAGGTTAATTTTTCAAACATCATTAGTGTCGACGTGAATATAATCTTAGAGAATTTACGATTAGCATTAGCCAGCCCTTTTAAATTTGCTTTGATGTCAGGCGCTCTGGTTCCCGTCAAACATGTGACTGGTGGTTGGTGTCTCTATTTTCACGTTCCATGTAATATAATCGCCAATAACTTGGGCACTTTCAACAGGATTCTCAGTGGGTGTTTCAGTGAGAGGGGAGAACCTGTTTAATGTTGTTATCGAAACGGAAGAGCTGTGTTTTGTCCTGCGACTACAGCTTCTCACGGTCACCCAGTTGTCCTGCTGCACGGGCTCTACAGCTGGAACCGAACAATTTACAGAGCCCTTCCACTCTTACTATCCTCGATTAATGTTTGGATGCGTATCTATAACAAGTGACAATAACAGGAGAAGACATTACTCACCGTGTTTGTTGACTGATTCTACTTACCTTAGTTGCTTGATAGACTCATAAAAGGCGCGAGTGCGAGAGAGAAAAAAAAAGACGGCAAGTACGGATGGCAGGTTAACAGGCTAGCGGGATACTAGCATACAGATAACGCTATAATGAACAGACAACTCTTTATATATGTGTTTATATAAATATATATATATATAAGTATATTATATAAAACAGAGCAAAAAAAAATTTCTGTGAAAAATTATCTCGTAATTCTGAGATAATTAACTTGTTAATTCAGAAAAACAGAGTCGATTTTTTTTCCTCAAGTGAATGCTATACGCTTCCGTACTCCTGCCTACTGACCTAATGCGTAAACATTATGGGAAGAGCTCTAGTTAGACAGGATTTAAACTTTGTCAGCTGAAGACCCAAGTTTGGTTTGAAGACAACAAAAAAAAAAACATACCAAAAACAATGTTCTCTCACCATTTCTGATTTCTAACACACACTCACAGCGTTCAGTGTCACCTTGCGGCTGTCAGAGATGAAACAAAAGCTGCTGCTCTCCGTGTGTTTTTCCTTCATCAGCTTATTTTGTCCATTAGATTGAAAGATCTGAAAAAGCCCACACATTTACCCAGCCATAGACCCTCCCCTCAAAGAAATTGAAAGTGGACAAATGTGATTGATCAACCCATCTTAATACCACATCCTAATACCAGGTGTAAACATGGCCTAAAAGTTGGCATTGTTTTTCCATAGGGCTAATACAGTGGTAACATTTGGTTACTAACCTATTATTTCTTCTGTAAACAAAACGTTGTGGATCGAGTGGCCCATGGTGGCGGTGGGGTTATGTTATGGGGAGGCATATGTTATGGACAACAAACACAGGTGCATTTTATTGATGGCAATTTGAATGCACAGAGATACCGTGACGAAATCTTGAGTCCCATTGTTGTGCCATTCATCCACGACCATTACCTTGTGTTGCAGCATGATAATGCACAGCCCTATGTTGCAATGATCTGTACACAATTCCTGGAAGCTGAAAACATCCCAGTTCTTGCATGGCCAGCATACTCACCGGACATGTCACCCATTGAGCATGTTTGGGATAATCTGGATCGGCGTATACGACAGCGTGTTCCAGGTCCTGCAAATATCCAGCAACTTTGCACAGCCATTGAAGAGGAGTGGACCAACATTCCATAGGCCACAATCAACAACCTGATCAACTCGATGTGAAGGAGATGTGTTGCACTGCGTGAGACCAATGGTGGTCACAACAGATACTGACTGGTTTTCGGTTTTATTGTGGCCAGCCTAAGGCACACCTGTGCAATAATGATGCTGTTTAATCAATATCTTGATATGCCACACCTGTGAGGTGGATGGATTATCTTGGCAAAGAAGTGCTCACTAATGAATATGTTGAGATGACATTGTGAATGTCCATCATACATCTTCAGTCCATCAGAGAGCAGCTTCACTCCTGAATCCTGCAGCTCTCTCAGTGAGTTTGATGATTGTAGAAATGAAGACAAAAAATTTAACAGCACTGACCAGTAAGATTACAGACAGTGAGTCTATAATATAAAGAAAAACAGCACAATAAAGATGAGATGGTGAGATAAAATATTGTTGTCTGTATTATATACGTTTCACTGATCACATATTCACAATTGAGGTAATCACATCAGATAGTTCGAAACAACACAGAAAATGTGTGTGTGTGTATATATATATATATATATATATATATATATATATATATATATATATATATATAAAAAACACAGGACCTCAGAGGAGGAAAACAGTTCCCCAGGAAGAATCAATGGCCACCAAAAAAGTTTACAGACGACAATCTTGGGACCCCCTCATACAACGTGCAGATAGTGGGCAATAACCACTACCCACACTTTGCATCTAGTGGGACAACAGCTGTGACACCCTGGTTATCAACACCATTTTGTGATCCCCAGCCCTCACATGTGTGCTATTAACTGAATTGCACCTTCCCCTCTCCATAATGTGCCACTATACAGCATATTACCCAGAAAATGTTTATTGCCCATAGTGAGAAACTATTGCAAAGAAAAAAGACAATGAACTGTTACCATATAATGTGACAATGGACTGTTGTGAGAACTGTGGACACTTTGAATCACTTTGAACTTTTGACTGTTTCTTGGTTGTTTAAAAAGACTTTCATTTTTTACATTAACCCATGAGACTATTTTAAATACAAGTGCCTCTTTCCTGTTGACTAAGGACTTTTGTATGGGAAAAGGCTCAATATCATCACTACGATGCTTGTTGCAGAAATACTGAAACTGAAAAAAAGAAGAGACAAAATGCTGTGCACTGAAAATGTTGGTACAGTGTTGCGATATCTGATGTTATACAGCAACTGCTGGGTGAAGTTTAAATAGGCTACTGTAAATTAAGCATTACTGTGACTGTACATTACATTACTGTAATTTTTTATTATCAAATTTATTATTATAATATTTGTTTTCATCAAAATGCTTTTATAAATATTTTGGGTTCTAACAAGTGTTATTCAGTTTCAAATGAATATGTTAAATAACTGTAGCTTTAGATGGATGTTTGTATATAATTTTCCATTGTTTTCCCTTGGTATAATGACACTTGTTGGAATTGTACTGGCCAGACGAAGTCTGAGCATTGAGACATATATGCAACTAAGATAATTCAATAAACTCTGCTCTTTTATTAACATCACTCCGTCTCCTGCTTCTGCTCTAACCCAAACCCTAACCCTAACCTAATCTTGGCAAAATAACTTACATTACTTTTTCCACCAATTATGCTGATCCCTAATTATTATTATTTGTGTTATTTGTAGAAGTAGTAATAGTTTAAAAATAATCAATTGAAATAATATACCCTTGTTCAAAATAAATTATGTATGAAAATAACAGTCAATCTGGTTTGTAACAAGTAAAGCTGATATTGGTGTTTTTGTGTTTAATCATCCTCTGCTACGATCTTGAGAGATCTGTTAGTGTTTAATGTTCTGTTGAGTTTTGTGAGGTTGCCATTGTGCTGAAGAGTAGAGCCTGTGTTTCAGTCCAGGAGAAGACCAAGAAACACTGATAAACAGCTGCTTTATGTTGCTTTATTTGAAAGGCAGTCACTGTCTTGCAGTGATGGCTATTAACTACGTTAAGTTGATTTTTTTTAGTTAATTTTTGTTTATTTATTCAGTTAAATTTCAGAAAGGCGTATACACAAAGTATTTGAACAGTATTTGCAGTTTAATAAATACAAATAAATGTATGGTCCATTGATCTTCCAACACAATTTTTTTATGTCTTTGTATTAACAACTTTGAGTAAAGCCGGAATCACGCTGTACGATTTAGCCGCTTGAGACACATTTTAAGAATGTTAAAGGGTACCCCGACTAGTGCGCAATGTTGGCCTTATAAGATTAACGTGGGCGTCAGCTATAAAAAGGTTATACAAAAACACTCCAAATGTTTTTGATTTTATTAAAAAAATACGAAAATCCGTTCACTCGTAGGCCGCCATAGTTATTTACGTCTCAATGCATTCTGGGTAGTGACGTGTAAAGGTTGTAGCTAGCCAAGTTTTGACAGTAGCGAGATGAACACGTCTGTCGTTCAGCCTTTTCAGTTTGAACCCAAGCGCACCGTAGGCTTAAATCAAGAGAATAACGCGGTAAACGATAGGCCTACTCAAGAGTTACATGAAAATGAAGATTATCAGAGAGTTGAAGAAGCGAGAGTGGGGCAAAATAGATGGTGTCTGCGGCAGTTTGCCAATGCCAAGCGAGAACGAGAGCGTTTGCTGTAAAGAGCTCCACTTTTTGTCAGCATGCAGCTGTCCAGGGTAGGGTGTATAGATCAGACGATCGTACTATCGGTATAAATAATTTAATAAGTCATCTACCGCCGTCGTTTGCTTTATTTTCCCTAAGCAGTCACTATGTTGAATGCATAGAAATACCCTCTCGGACCTTGTTCAAAATCCTGCCGCGCCACAGAGCACCATTACCATTAGCATACATAGTTTTATATTAAATTTACATTTATTTGTCTCAAATCGTTGTTAATGTATATACTGACTTCACCCTGCGCAGCAATATACATTTAGTTTTACATTTATTTACAGAAATCAGCTGGTTGAATGAAAATTGCTGATGTTACTGGATTTTCAGGTGATATTCTCAATTCATTCAGTTAACGGACGCTCTGAGGTAAAGTGAATTCAGACTGCAGACTAATAAGCAACGATTGTATTTAATTGTAAAGTACAATCATAATTCAGCCATGATCTTAATTCCATAATGTCCTTCCTTAAACATAACAATATTGCTGGCCATAAACTGACAATAGTGCGCGTCCGATGTGCGATACCTCGAGTTGTCATAGACGCGGCGCTGCGCTTCTCGTCCGGACCCGGTGTGCAACTCCCTTTACAAAGTCAACACTATTCTGCTCATCTACCTCATGTACATTTTCAATCTTACAATTACAATATTAATAATTACCATTGCACAGAATTGCCTTGCACTACATATTTAAAATCTTAAATCTAAGACTATAACGTTACTGACTATACTGATCTCTTTACAGCAAACGTGGTCGTTCTCACTTGGCATTGGCAAGTTGCCGCACAGACACCGCGTTATTCTCTTGATTTAAGCCTACGGTGCGCTCGGGTTCAAACTGAAAAGGCTGAAAAGGAAATGTCAAACGACATTTGGAGTGTTTTTGTATCACCTTTTTATAGCTGACGCCCACGTTAATCTTATAAGGCCAACATGCCACACTAGTCGGGGTTCACTTTAGTTTTCTAGTTTGACATGTTCGCCGACAGCTGATTAATGACCTTTGTGATCTAGTTTTACCTCAATTTTGGCAGTGTCAGAAGTTTTGAGGCACAGTTCATGACTTCTCCTATATAACAAACATCAAATCAAAAACTAATGGAGGGCAGAAACTGATGGCGCAACAAACCAACATTTGCTCCACTTCCAGTTTTAAAGAAAATCTATAATCAAAATGAACTCTATTGAGATTTGCATTAATTTAAACAAGCTTGTTAAGAAAACTTTTTGTTTGAGTTCAGTGTTAACTAAGAACTCAACTTGTAAAATTGTAACCTCTAGTTATTTCTTCTAAGTGGTACTAACTAAGTTTTATCAACTCAAAAACATGAGTTACTTGCTAAATTTAAGGCAACCGATTTCATTAAGTTTTCTAAGTAAACTCTTTTACAGTGAACCTGTGCCATCTTCAGTATATCTAGTAACGAAAACAACTACTGATGGCTCAGCATAACCCGGAGCGCCGAGCTATCATCACTATGGGACCGCTGAGACTGGGGCACGGGAGATGACATGTCTTCCAATAAGGAATAGTGACCTTGTTCAGGCTCATCCAAAGAATCTGAAGCAGCCAGTGAGACATATACAGTAGATCCTCCTGAGAAAAGCTAACTGAATGGCGAGGTAACAGAGAGGTAGGCATACATGTCTCCCTATCCTCATTAACTTCTTTAGTGAAGATCATGGTAATCCACTACTAAAGACTGTTGTGGGCGGGGCTAAGTTCAGCTGGCATCCAGGCTAGTTACTATCCAAAACCTTACAAAAACCTCCAATGCTTACAATGACATTACTAGAGAGTTATCATGTTTTTCACTTTAGAAAACTGATCCAAATTATGAATAATTCCTTGAACCTGTATAGTTCTCTCCAGGAGGTATGAAAAAATAGGAGTTATTGATAGCTAATACTGAACTATGCCACATCACTGAGCACTATTACTTAGTAATTTGTGTATTATTAGAGTTTCTTGTTGTTAGCTTTTAATTCTTATGTTTCACTTTTGACTATTCTTGTGCAAGGCTGCGATTGTGTAACTATGTGCACATCATGGACAACTAGACGAAACCAGAACTAGGCCTTGGACACACTTAAAGGGATAGTTCACTTTGAAATTAATTTTTGGTATGTTTTAGCTTACCTCAAGGGCATCCAAGATGTAGGTGTCTTTGTTTCCGCAGTATGTTCATGTAGCTTAGTGTTGACTAAACAATGAGTGACGTACACACGCGAGAGATCACTTCCGGCGCTTGCGCAGACCGAAGCGCCCGCGCCCTCAGATCACTTGGACGTGGCTGTGTTTACAAGAGGTAAAAACGATATAAATACTGTTCGTTTTCTCACACAAACCGCTCATTTCGTGTCTTAGGCCATCAATGTGTACTTACATTTACGAGTCATTAAATCATGTTTAATTTGGACTTCTCTGTGCATGCTCTTTGAGGTGGTGACCATAGACCTGCATTATATGACTGACAGACAAGAACGGTTTGACCTAAAAATATCAAAATTGAAACCACTGCGGAAACAAAGACATCTTGGATGCCCTTGAGGTTGCTAAAACATACCAAAAATGTATTTCAAAGTGAACTATCTCTTTAACGGGAACTCAAGTGACCGCACCAAATAAACAGGAACTCAAGATTTGATCATCTGACCTCAATTAGTTACTTGTTATACTTTTTTTTTATATGCCATTTATGGTAGGGATTGACCTTTGAGTATATGATTGGATGGACTGGACATAGTGGATGATTCTGCTTTATCGTGATTGGATGGACTGGACATATTGGATGATTCTGCTTTATCGTGATTGGATGGACTGGACATATTGGATGATTCTGCTTTATCTTGAGTATAAATATGACCCTTCTTCCTAAATAAACTTGAGAAAGTACTGCACTCTGTCTGTGTCTACTTGATCATTCTCCTGAGATCCCGCACTTTTGCTGTCACACATCACAGGGGTTGAGGAGCCGGTTTCCAACTGATGACTGATTGCTGCTTCGAGACTGCAGATAGAAATATTCGGTAACACTTTACAATACGGTCTAATTTTTTAAACGTGTTAATGTATTAACTAATATGAACTAACCATGATCAATACATGCGTTACTGTTTTTGGTAATCTTTGTTAACGTTAGCTAATAAAAATACAGCTGTTCATTGTTTGTACATGCTAGTTCACAGTGCATTAACTAATGTTAACGAATACAATTTTTGATAATAGTAATGTATTAGTAAATGTTAAAATTAACATTGATTAATAAATGATGTAGAAGTTCAGTTCATTATTAGTTTATGCTATTTAATTTTAAGGGCATTTAAATCATTTTTAAAACTAATAAAATTAATACAGTTAAATGGTATCTTTTAAAAAAATAATAAAGTAAACTAATAAAAGTTCAATGTTTTATGTGTACCTGCTAAGCTGTTACCTGGCTTAAATTTAAATATAAAACTTGTCTTCAGAATTTTAGAATAATTATCAATTATTATTATTAATATATGTTACACCATGGTCTGGGTGAATACTCGATTCTGATTGGCTGCAGGGTGTCCATTAAAAAGTGATAGAGGACACCTAGTAAAGGAGTTCTGGTGAAACTGACTGTTTACCGTTCAAAATGTATAAATAAATGCGCTGGCTACATCAGCTGTGAGTAACCATAGCAACAGGCAGTCAATAAACTGAAGGGTTCTATGAGCTGAGCGGACCATCTCCGGTTGCTAAATAAACTATCAGGCGTAGCCAGGGAATCCAAATTATTGTTTGTAAAAACTTTAGATTTCGATTGTAAAGCTAATTAAAATATAAACTAATGTTTTAAAAATGTGTTATTTGGCAAGTGACCATGGTATAAGCGGGTTAATGCCCTTCAAGGTGTCCATTGTCTAGGTATTAATGGACTTCAGCTGAGGCTAAACTTAAAAGGTAAACTATAAGCCTCCGCTGCGCGTCGGACGGTTCACGCCTCACCGTCGTCCATGCACTGATTTCAAGCAGCCGCCATTTTGAAATGGAAAGCGAGGCTCCGGTGGGAAGAACCCCGGAAGTACAGATAGACAACAGTGCCTTGGACTACCAACCTGAAGCTGCTGCCGCGATTTACACTATTGGATGTTAATATCCAATATAGGATATGTATATAGTTCGTTCATGCTTCTTTTTTTACGTTCTGAATTATATATATAAAAAAATATTTTATTTATAAATGAATTTCACTGTATATAGTCTAAAATATGAAAGAAATGTATGTACATTTTTAGAATAACTAATTTCTACATTGAACACAACAATATGCCATCGCATTCGCGACTCTCCTGTGATTAAAGGCGACACTTCCGGTTTTCTTCCCACCGGAGCCATTTCAAAATGGCAGCTGCGTGAAATCAGCGTATTAACACCTAAGGTGCGTTCCATTCGACCGTAAGTGGACTGCGAAGTGGACTTCACTAGGCATTTCGCCATCTTAAGTGAGATTCCAATCCGAAGGGAACGAACATGTTCAGTTCGAAGGGCACTGCAAACGGCGTAGGGAATAAGGGAACATCGATACATCACTTCACAGGAAGTGGAGAGCGAAAATCACCCAACTGTCATTGTGCACCGCGTCACCAGTCTGAACTAACCATAGAGCAGAGCCGTTGGAAGAGATTTTAAATTTAAATTTCTAACGGCTCTGAGTTTACGGATGCATTGAGTATTCATAAATATTGTTATTATTATACAAACTAGAGTATTTATGAACGGTTGGGGTGATGAATGTATCTATATGCCTATATGATTTTAAATTAGAAAGGAAAGTAAATTACAAAATTTAATTAAGTTATATATCATAATCTGCGCGACCCTGTTGTTGCCTTTCCTTGATGACGTTAAAGGGCATTCCAAATGAGTGATTATTGTTTGAGAAGTCCACTTCAACTGATGTACCGTGTTCAGGGAGTAGGGAGCAGTGAACACTGCGTAGGGACCCTGTCAAATGGAACGCACCTCTAGTCTCGCGTAGCAAGACCTTCAGACTGACGGCTGAAGGTCTGGAATTCATAGCAGCTTTCTTTGGCCAAGGCCCGCCCATAAGGCCGTTTGACCGACATGTAAAACAACCAATTACAGTTCGTTTCGTTCAGCGTCACGTTTCGGTGCGTGGAAATGTCCCCACAACAACAGACCTGCGTGCAACAAGTCAGTCAGCATAGAAAATCAAAGAAGGAGAAGAAAACTTCAAGAGTCTTTCCCGTGAACCTCGCATACTTTTGAGAATTCTACGTTTAGCTGATCTTGATAAATGCTCATTGTCACTCATGTAAACACAACAGTTTTTGTTCCGCAATCACACGTCTGCGCTTTGTTTCCCGGCGGACCGAAAATAAACGCGACACTCGCGCCCCCCCGGAAATCCGATAAAATTCAACCAATCAGATGACGACTTCGACATTCCTGAAGTGTTTCCAGTTAAGTGTACCATATGCATCAGACGTTTAGCCAACGTTCCGTGGGCGTGACGTCTGAGGCTGAGACTAATTAACACCTGACAATGGACACCTCGTCGGGCATTAACCCTTACATAATTAAACATATTTTTTTTCATTTATTTTATTTATTAGAGCCATGGAATCAGAGCCAATCAAAGTTGCAGCCCTAGGAAGACCTCTGTTTCCTGGTATGCTGTATGACTGCCGCAAGGATTCCTTCATTCCAGGTACTGTATACTTTTACTTAAAGTCCTGATGAGTTTACTTTTCTGCCCAATTGCTTAGGCTCTATGCACGAACGGTAGAATATCAGCCAGCGTCTTTATATCCGCATAGCGCGTTCTATAGCAAAGTGTACTAGCGGCACAACTTTAATAAAATTCATTTTCTCAGAAACGAGACAATGATTTTAGAAACTGATTCGCTAGTCGCATTTCACATGGTATGAGAGAATACTCACCCTCAAAGTTGTCGATGTAGCTCGAAATATGTAATTTGAAGCCCTTCTCTTTCTTACTATTATGTGTGACAGCTAACTGCCTCACAATATTGTTAACATCATTCACGTTAATCGCGGGAAATTCTTGTAAACAGCGAGTGTAATTTGCCATTATCTCCACCTAATGCAAAAAAAACGGCTTCCGACGCAGCACCGGATGTGACTGGGGGGCCTGAGACAAAACGCGGAAGCGATCATGCATAGAGCCTATTGCAGTGCTTGAGTGGCAGGATTAGAGGTGCATGATGTGTGAGCAATAGCCATGTGGGCAGTGCTCCGAAACATAGCACTTCTGTAAACTTAGTTCAAGCAATTTGCCGATCCTGTTCCGGTTCCTCTCTCTCTCTCTCTCTCTCTCTCTCTCTCTCTCTCTCTCTCTCTCTCTGTTTTCTATTATAAAATATTTTGACTTTGAAATAAATAAAAAAAATGTATTGTCATAATTTAAACTGTTGACATCTGCAGCTTCGTCATAAACATTACTGAATGGCTCATGATATTAGTTTGTAATTATTTTCACTGATCCTCCTTAATCAAACATAGAAATACTAAATCACTAATAATTTATCTTAAAAGATCTTAATCTGTTTTGTGATATTCTCTTTCTCATCAAATTCGACCTATTGTGACTTAACAGTTTCTGACGAATCGGTTCCCCCCCCAAAAAAAATAACCAAACAGGAAACATGAACTAGATCAGGATAATGTTTGCTGGGATCAGTAAAGTTCACTCTCCATCCAGACACAGGCCATGATGATAGGCCACACAGGCCACACAACGTCACTTAAAGGGATACTCCACCGTTTTTTCATATTAAACTATGTTATTCCCTTAACTAAGACGAGTTGATGCATACTTCTCTCGTCTCAGTGTGTGCACTCAATCGCTCTGGCGCGCGAGACACTTTGATAGCACTTAACTAGCCCAGTTCATTCAATACGGGCCAAGCAGAGAAGCGACCAAACACCTCCACATTTTCCCTATTTAAATACAGTTACACGAGTAGTGTGACTCGACCTAGGACGGTGACACAAAATAAAACGTTGCGCTTTTCTAAGCGTGTAAAGTGGATAACTATATTGTATGGCGGAATACCATAGCAAGTGCTTGGGAGCACTTCGACTCGGCGCATATATATCTATGGACTCGGCGCAGTAACATCATCACTCCGGAGAGTGAGAGGGGGAAAGGACTTTTCACCAGGGATGATATTACTGCGCCGAGTCGAAGTGCTCCCAAGCACTTGCTGTGATATTCCGCCATAGAATAGAGTTATCCATTTTACACGCTTAGAAAAGCGCAACGTTTTATTTTTTGTCACCGTCCTAGGTCAAGTTACACTGCTCGAGTAATTGTACTTAAATAGGAAAAACGTGGAGGTGTTTGGTCGCTTCTCTGCTTGGTCCGTATATTGAATGAACTGTGCTATCAAAGTGTCTATCAAATCGCACGCCAGAGCGATTGAGGCGACAGAGGTATATATCAACTCGTGTTAGTTAAGTGAATAACATAGTTTAATATGAAAAAAAACGGCGGAGTATCCCTTTAGAGGGATAGTTCACCCAGAAATGAAAATTATCCCATGATTTAGTCACCCTGAAGCCATAGGTGTATATGACATTCTTCTTTCAGACGAATACAACCAGAGTTATATTAACAAATGTTCTATCCATCATAAAAGTGTCCCAAACTCAGAGGGGTTAATAAAGGCCTTCTGAAGCGAAGCTTTGCATTGGGGTAAAAAAAAAATCCATATTTAAAACTTTATCTACAAAAATAAAAAGCTTCTGGCAGACGGCCGAACACATCGATTTACGGCGTGAGAGTAACCCTTGAACTTGACACACAACGTAATGATGAACGCGGTTGCCCAGCCCTGTTTATTTGCACCGCAAGAGGCTTCAAGCTTACACTACTCCTACATCCTATGTCATACATCATCAAGTGTTACTCTTTTGCCGTAAGTCGACTTGCGTACGGCCGTCTGCCGGAAGCTATTTTAGTGGTGGAGCGGAGATGGTCTTGGGGAAGGATGGACGGCCAGGCCCGTGAAGGGGGACAGGACCCTCTAGATTTCTGATAGTGCGGGACGGTTGATACCGGGCCTCCGATGCTCAGATGCAGTTTGATTAATCCATATGTTAATTTGACTAGTTATTTTACTTTATAAAGTTTTAAATTTTTTATAATTCTTTATAAACATTAATATTTTACTTACAAAAAACTCATCGCTTTGGTTCAAAATGCCTTTATTAACCCCCCAGAGCCATATGGAGTTTGTTTATGATGGATGGATTCACTGTTTTCTATGTGTGTCTTGATCAGTCGCCATACTGCATGTAATCTGTGACAATGTTGTGACAATTTGTACTCTGATGGGACCAATTTTCATGATCTCGCCTAGGGCCCTACAAACTCACGTGCCAGCACTGTACCCAACACATCTATTAAATCAGTTTATATCTGTATTATAGGTATAAGACCTGCACATGTACACATGTACAAAACTGTTAAAGCCACTTCTCATTTCAGGTGTTACTCTGTGGGATAAGAAATCATTGACTGAAGATTTGGACAGTCGTCAGCAGCTCATGACAGATTTGAAGTTCAGTAGCTTTGACTCTCTCTCTAGTAAGTCTGATCTCATGGATATAAGTGCTTCCCTGAAGCTCAGCTTCATGGGGGGGCTGATTGAGGTAGGAGGATCTGGCAAATACCTCCGTGACACCAAATCCTCACACAATCAGTCCAGAGTTACAATGCATTATAGTGAGACCTCCAGATTTGAACAGCTCACTATGACACAGCTGGGCCAGATCACCTACCCTCAGGTGTTTGACCAGAAAAGTGCAACTCATGTGGTCACGGCTGTTCTGTACGGAGCCCAGGCCTTCATGGTGTTTGATCATATGTCTTCAGAAGATGCAAGCAAGCAGGACATTGAGGGAAACCTGAATGCCATGGTCAAGAAGATTCCTGAATTTTCTATTGAGGGAGAAGGATCTGTAAAAATGACAGACATTGAAAAGAAAACTTCTGAGAACATCACCTGCACTTTTCATGGTGACTTTCATCTTGAGAAGAACCCCACCACATACACGGAGGCCCTGGATTTGTTCAAGAAGCTCCCAACTCTGCTGAAGGAGAATCCACAGAATGCAGTTCCAATAAAGGTCTGGCTTTATCCTCTTAATTTATTGGACAAAAAAGCTGCTCAGTTAGTGAGAGAAATTAGCACAAGTCTGGTTTCCAAAACTGAACGTATAATGGAGGAGCTGGGAGAGTTAGAGAAGACATGCAATGATCTGTCCAAAAGAAAAGAGGTACATGTTTTCAGTGACATTGAAGAGAGGCTGCACTCATTTCAGGACTCATTTAGCATTTATAAGACAGTGCTCCAGAAAGCAGTGGCCAAGGTCTTGCCTGCTATTCGAGGAGATGGGAAGGAGGAACAGTCACTGGCAGACATCCTGAAGATCCATGACAGCTCCCCTTTTAATGCTCACAAGCTCAACCAGTGGTTAAATGATGCAAAGTCTGAATGTAACCTCTTGAGAATTCACACCAAGACGCTGGAGCAGATCAGGATTGAAGACTCTGATGATCTGAACACCATCCTCCTTGATCCTGATATTGATGTGGTGGTGTGCTTGACCTTCACTTCTCTGAAGTATGAAGACACGTATCTTTCAACCCTGAATGAGTTCCTGAAATCTGATGAGTTTAAAGAGTTAGATGGAAACAAAAATGTGCTTCATGAGGCATCTGACAGAAAATGGTTCAATGATCCTGGTGTAATACAAAAGATGAGAGAGAACTTGTCTAGCTTCAGAGGCTTTTCAGAAGCCAATAAAGATGAGAAGGGAATGTGCTTCATTATTTCTGCAGTCTCTGATCTCTCCGATCCAGGCTCCTCTATCTATTTGTACGAAAAAGGGGATCTGACATACACACAGTTCCAGCCCGTGTCCAAGCCGCCCCCACCGATAGTGAATAATGTCCAGGAACAAACTGTGTCCCTGATACTGCAGGAGTCTCCAAGTGGAGGAACGGTGCAGTACAGAGTAGAGTACAAGCAGGTAAAAGCTGAGGAGGAGGAACAGTGGCTTGTCATAAACACAGCTGATGAAGACTTTACTCTGACTGGATTGGAATCTGGAAAGCAGTACTTGATCCGCTACAGGATAGTGGGTGAAGTAGGAGTGAGTGAAGCCAGTGATACTGTCAGCCCTGAACCATTTTCAGGTAAGTGTCATCTGCACATTTGTATTAATAATCATAAAAAATTGTGAGTCAGTTAAATTATTGAATTCTGTTGTCGCTCTCATTAATTTTGAATTGTGAATTTGACCATATTTACATATTTAAAACAGGAGTGACCACCAGTTATAGCAATTTGTTGCAAAAATGTTTTTTTTTCTCTCTTTCTCTCTCTTAATTCATTTCTCAGCACAAGATGTTATTGTGGGTGGGAAGGGAGGTGATCAATTCTCCTTTAAGCCCTTTTACAGAAACATTTCGGAGATCAGCATAACTTACGACGGGGTGTGTAAAGATCGTTTTTTTTCTAATTTATCTTCTTTGATTCCTACTATTTGAATCAGATTGTTTTTATTTAGCTACTTGATTCACATTAAATACATTTGTGCTTTTTAGGGGGCTCTGAACACAATCCAGGTGATTTTAAACCCTGGCCAAATGGTGAAAGTCGGTGAAGTAGCAGGATCTAAAGAACAAAGATTTGTACTTGATGAAAATGATCAAATTGTTGCTGCAACACTGTGGCCAAATCGTTATAATAACAGATGTGGGGGTCTGGAATTTGTGGTTGCCAAAATCAGTGGTGAAAGAAAGACATTATCTGTTAAGTGTGATGACCTGGGTGAGCCTGTGAGTGTTGATGTGAAGTCTGGAAGGTTTTATGGCATTATGGGAAGAAGCGGATATCAAATTGATGCTCTGGGTTTATACTTCATTTAGCCTCCAGCTATACATCTGTTGCTGACAGTATCCAAATATCTGAACATCTAAAATAATGACATCTAAACAGCATCATATACTCACAAGTGTATTATTGGATATGATTGGTTATGATTGAAGTATCAAATTTGAATCAGTCAGTAGGCAATCAGTGTCAATCAGACTATTTTTTTAAATGTAAATGGAACCATAATAAACATAAATTACAAGTTTAAAGTATCAAATTTATGAGTCAGTAAATAAATAGTGATTGTATTTGAGGATATTCTGGGAGAATTTATATTTTTTATCTATATATTTTTGTTCTGTATCATTGTACTTTTTGGAAGTTCAAAATATCTCGATGTAGCCTAATTACAAGCTTAACTTGATTTAGTCTGACAAGCCTTTCTTGCTGTTTTTTTTCTTCTTCTAAGATTATTGTGTATTTCATGCTTTTTTTTATTTTAGCTGCAAGTTGTTGCTCACAAATGTTAATTGTTAGATTCAGAAATGAGTTTTTGCAGGGTGGGATGTCTGGAATGGTGTTCGTCAACAAGCTTTTTCCCATGACTGAAGCCCTGTTCCCACCGCCAGCGACATGATCCCATTCGTTTTCAGTGGAGAGCTGGCGACTTTCGGCGATAGTGACCGTTGGTGCAGTAGTATGTTCCTGCACAACTGGAGGCTGCAGGTTCAGGACCCCAGTTCTAGGACCGCAGTTCCAGGACCCTAGTTTTTTGTGACATCCACCTACTGAACTGGATGCGGACGTGATACCGTGCATGGCGACTCATGTAACATGTAAGGGTGGCGCTGCCAATAAAGCACCTAAAAGGCTTAAAAGCTGTCAAAAAGAACTGGCAAAAGTAATGATTATGAATATGTAAAAATATAGCAAGGAGATATTTTAATTGTTTATTAATAAAGAAGTGTTTTCTTTGTCGGCTAAGATGAAGTTGACGATGCTGAATCGCGATCTTCATGTGAACGCGCCAGAGAGAAATGCACATTTCATTAGGATTACATAAGCAGAGAGCAGTCTGTAGTCTGTTTTCTTTCGTTTTGAATTGTTCTGTTTAAAAGTAGACATGTGAGGCAAGTAGGCTACCTTATACGCTGAGTTTCGGTTTATTTATGAGACGAGCTCCAGTTCACGCGCCGGCGCCTCCGTTTCCTATCGTCTGCTATATTTACTTATTTATTAAATCCAGGCATTTGGTTGATGAAACATTGATTAAAATTAAGATACAATTAATACAAAACGAAATTCAGATTAAAGAAAGGTTTTGTACTTTCTGTTTGATGTCTCTGTGAAAGTTTTAAAGCATATTTTAGTGCCGCTTTCAGAGCGCTCACGTCCGTAACGGAGAACTGTCACGTCCGTAAACATTGTTTTTTCCTCATAAATGCGAACATGAAGAAGAAAAAAAAAAAAGAAAAAAATATATATATATTACTGTGGAGACTGAGAGGAAACCCTTCTTCTTCATCCGGTGGGTAGTATTACTTTGGTTTGCGCAGTGTAATTCACATAATCACTAAAAAAATATTTTGCCTCCTAATTTTTTTTTTTAAGCAATCACAAATCTGAGGGGGCCGGACATGTAAATGAGGGGGCCTAGGCCCACCCAGGCCCCCTCGTGGCTACGCCACTGCTTTAAACCACCATCGAGTATTTGTATAATATTCCTGTTGCGGTTTAAAATGGTTTTAATAAAAAAATTTTTAAAAAAGATGTTTAAAAATGTTATATTGGGCATTTTATATGCAGCTAATTGCTACACCTTGCTTAGCAATACTGTAAACATTCTTTATTCATAGAAAAATACCCCAAATTGCACGAAAATCACACACAAACCACATATACTCGAAATCGTGCATTTATTAGCTTCTTTCAGGTGAAGATATGTGTCTTCAGCTTTGTTAAAACAGAGGTCTTTTTTTATTGAACAAATATAACAGCCAATACATAGTTACATCTCAAAACTACGGAAGAGTACGGAAAATAATTTAATTTCGCATTATAATGACTTTAATCTCGAGATGGTTTTATTTTTTTATTATAGCTTGGCCCTAATCCTCTTCCGTACTAAACAGAATTAAACAACAATAACATAATTATAAACAGTAAACAAAAAAGATAGTAAAAGCAAGTAAAGTAAAAAGCAAGTAAAATAAACAGACAAATATATATATATAAATAAAAATAAAAAAAATGAGCCAGAGGTAGCATATAATTTAAAATAAATTCGAGAGAGAGAGAGAGAGAGAGAGAGAGAGAGAGAGAGAGAAATGCCTTGAGTCCCTTTTTGTTTTCATTATACAAAAGCATAAATATTATTTATGTGCACAATGTAACAGACTTTAAAGCTTTGGCATTGTTGGAAGAGAGAGAGAGAAATTCAAGAGAAAGAGAAAAGCATTGAGTCCCTTTTTGTTTTCATTATAAAAAACACATTTTTTTTGTGCACAATGTAACGGACTTTAAAGCTTTGGCATTGTTGTAAGAAGAGAGAAATTCAAGAGAGAGAGAAAAGCCTTGAGCCCCTTTTGGTTTTCATTATAAAAAACATAAATATTTTTTTGTGCACAATGTAACAGACTTTAAAGCTTTGGCATTGTTGGAAGAAGAGATAGTACCCAAATAACATTTCAGGTCTTTGCAAAAAAAAAAAAAAAAAAAAAAGATGTAACAACTTCAATGATACCTCTTTAACCTTATTAGTGATTAAATATTTGTTGGATAGAGACCACACTTTCTTCCAGGAAATATATCTTCCAGGAAATATAATTAAAACAATTACTTTAATATTACAGAAGGGACAGTAATAATATAATTCTGAAAAAGTTGTCTAATTTCTATTCTTTAGAGGGGGATCAGATAAAAAACAGATCTTCCCTATTGCTGTCTCGCAAGGATGTATCCATGAGATAAAAAAGAGTAAAGAATCAGCTGAGTTTTTTAAAAGTGCAACAGCTCCACTTGGGATGGCATACATCATGGCAAAGTCTCATGGGGTGACAGGAATACAATATTTAGTTAAGAATTCAGAATAAAAAAAAATAAAATAAAAAAAATGACCATTTGAATTTACAAGTTGAGAAACTAAAAGAATATTATTATTATACCAATATGAAAAGAAAAGTGTTTTATTTGTGTATCGGATATCATGGTTATTCCAAATAAAATACCTGTGGAGACTAAAATTGTGTTTATAAATTAAGTGCCAGGCCAAAAGCATCTGCACTGTAAAAAATGATCGTGATTTTAACGGTAAAACACTGTAAAAATGCTACAGTGAAAAACTGTTAATTAGTTAACAGAAAGTTTCCTTATTATATACGGTAAATAACTGTGATATATATAATGGTAGCTACATTTAATTAAATTTTACTGTAAAATACCGTTAAATTTACAGTGAAAAAAAATGTAAATTGACATTCCCACAATTCCCTGCGTGACACTTCACATTTGATGTATTTTGTTTTTAAATCACTGTTTCTTCATAATTTTCTTAGTTTTTTTCTAATCAGTTATGTACATTAGGGTTTTATGTTACATTTAATGTTGTTAAATTAATGCTTATTGCATTTTTTAAATTGCAACATGTTACCGTGATGGTGTTTAATGTTTGTGTGAATGACCAACCCAGTCTCTTCCTACTGCGTATACATACCACGAGTTTTCATTATCATTTTTCGTAGTGTTTAAACGCCAAAGTCACATTTTGCGTTCATATGGTACGCTAAACCCTCCCGTTTAACTTCTATTGATGGAAAATGCGTATGCATTGCACGCAGAAATGTCTTATACGTTATAGTCAACGTCTCAGTCCCGTCCCTTAAATCGTACGAAGATTCACGACTTCATGTCGTGCAGGTGCCGAAGTCGCATGCAGAAAAAGATTTTATTTATGTACTTTTTTACAGAAACTTTACTGATTATCTCTAATGGGGGCGAATATTGATACATATAATACTACACGCTTGCTCATTAGCTAATAGTCAGGGGATTGTTTTTATAGTTTAATTCTAAACAATCCATTTCCGGGAAACAAAATGTTTGCAGAATATTCAATAATTAAAATTGAATCATCTATGCAAGTTAGTAGTTAAATATCTGTCTGCTTTATTTATTGTGCTCTCTGCTTTTGTCGTTTTGGCTCATATATACACGTATTTTTGTTTCTTTGTTTGTGATTGTATTTGTAATAGTAAAGGTATTAACTACTACTACTAATAATAATAATAAATGAATAAATTAAAAAAGGTACATAATTGGAATTTTAGTCCTTCCCTGCTCCAGGAAACACCCACTACCGCTTGGAAACCAATCAAATGTTTAAACATTTTCAGCGCCCTCATCACTTTCACGCCCCCTCAATACAGTGCTCAAGTTCGCCTCGTCCATCTAATCATCAGAATACACAAGTAAGTATTTAGCAAAAGAATAAAACATTTTAGTTATTGTTAACCCAAATTGTTGTAAATGCAAGTGCTAATATATAGCTTCCGATATCTAATGCGTGTCAATGCTGTCAGTTATTCTTGAGCATGCACATGTCGCCCTACAGTTGTCAGGCGATTAATGTCTGTTTAAAATAATGTATTATTAAATATTTTAGGATAAAATGTAGTGTAAGAGTTTGCTGTGCGCAACGATTACTTTTTATTGACGAATCATGTTTTTTGGTTAAGTTATGATGAGATCACACTACTTTGTCTTTACCAGGCATTATGTGTAGATCACAGATATGTGGATTAATCAACCCCCACCCCCCCATCTTACATTTTTTCAAGCAGAATGTCCAGAGGCTCTTTAGAAGCAGAGCCATAGAGAGAAAGAGTTGCGACATTCTTTGATGTCGCCGCGACGGCTGTCACGTGGTTCATGTAAGCCCCAATAGAGGGTATGCGTATGACGTCACCGTCGGCCGGAGTGAATGCGGTCACGCCCACAAGTGGCAAAAAGACTGAGCGGCAGCATTTGTTTTCAGCGTGAATGCCGTGAAAATCACACAAAACACATCTAAAACGGGAAAGAGCTTTGCGATTGACTGTACAACTAGATTTGACCAGAAATCTGAGGTACTGTATATTTTTACAGACTGCAAAAAGCTACAGAACAGACTATATTCTGCATAATTGGATGTTTTTAAATAAACACTGACAAAAAACTACAAGTTTTAGGGCTGGACGATATGATGATATACAGTATAACATTAATGTAAGTGATCACTCGGATTTAGACCTATCTATATTGTATTTATATAAAACGTTTACAGGCAAATTTTCTTCATTTATTTCCCCGGCGTCGAAATCAGGCACATATAAATGTCAGGAAACACGATTCCTGGCTGCATGTCAATATCCATGGATCACTGGATCTTTGATAAGTCCAACTTTTAGTTTAAACTGATAATAGTTTGTTTTACTCGCGTTAACGCAGTTCCCTTTCAAGGCGGTAACTTCGACATTACGTCATACTGACGTATATGGGAACTCCTCCCTTCTCCATTTTCACTGAAATCTTATAGGATAACGCCAGCTGGAGACAGCTGGCCAATTGACGCAAAACATGCAAATGCTGACCGGTCCGCGGGCAGTATAAATAGCATGGACGCGACAATTACGTCAGAATCTCTTTCTTCACGCTAGAAGTCTTATCTGAAGCCATCGTGGAAGTTGCAATAGAGGTTACTCACCACGTTTCCTCCCCGCATCCGATGGCTGCTACATGCCAGATATGTGCGGTATTGACTCGCTCTACCCAAACAAGGATCTACCGAGGCCGCACTCACGGACGACAGGCATGTGCCGGTCTACCAGTGCGCGCCCTCATAAACCCGGGCATCAGCTGGGATGAGGCCCACTGCCGCCAGCGGCCGCTGGTGGGCCCTCTCACGCCCAAAGAAGAGTTGAATAGCCCGGTATCTAAAAACAACCAGGCTACTTCAAGGAAGATTCTGTCTTCACGACGTCCTATGGTAAGTCATGCGAAAGACGCATCCAGAGAGACGAGGCAAGGCCATGGCTCTGTGTCTAAAGGCGTGAAAGTGGGCATTTCCCCCTGTGTCTCAGTGGCGAAACCCAAAGCCGTCGCACGGGAGACCCGTGTTCGATCCCAGCTCTCACAGCATATAAAATTTAGTCTCGCCGCGGCCAGACTTTACACCGAAACTTTTGATCTCTATACGGTCCAGCCTTCCTCGATGTCTCTCTTCGTCGGCACCTCGTCCCGCCTAATTCGGCTACAGCCGCCAAAACGGTTCGAACCCGAACGAACCGGATCTTCACCGTTGGCAGAGGGCGGGACCGGTAATGTGGCGACACAGGCCACGGAGAGCGCCGCGCCAGGACGCCCCGCTCTGGTAATGGAGGTGCACAGCTACAGCTTATGTCGTCAGGCTGCCCTGTATCCTTCAGTGCAACTGGCCATTCTGATTTAACCACGTATCCACAGTTGTTGTCGCTACGCCACTGACGCTGTGTTTATGTTCACACTGCTCACTGATATGTGCTATAATTTGTGCCGTTATATATTGTTATATCATTATATATTGCCCTGTATCCCTCAGTGCAACTGGCCATTCTATTAACGACGTATTCACAGTTGTTGTCGCTACGCCACTGACGCTGTGTTTATGTACACACTGCACACTGATATGTGCTATGATTTAACTGTTATGCCCTTATATGTTGCCCTGTATCCCTCAGTGCAACTGGCCATTCTGATTTAACCACGTATTCACAGTTGTTGTCGCTATGCCACTGACGCTGTGTTTATGTACACACTGCACACTGATTTGTGCTATGATTTAACTGTTATGCCCTTATATGTTGCCCTGTATCCCTCAGTGCAACTGGCCATTCTGATTTAACCACGTATTCACAGTGTTGTCGCTACGCCACTGACGCTGTGTTTATGTTCACACTGCACACTGATATGTGCTAAGATTCGCGCCGTTATATGCTGCCCTGTTTCTTCAGTGCAAATGGCTATTCTGATTACCACGTATTCACAGTTGTTGTACGATGAAATGACGCTGTGTTTACGTGCACTCTACAAACCGTTATGTGTTCATGGTTCATGCCGCTAAAAATTGCCCTGTATCCTTCAGTGCAACTGGCTATTCTGATTCACAGTTGTGCGATGCCACTGACGCTGTGTTTATGTACACTGATGTGTGTGTGTTATGCTTATGCCACGATATTGCCCTGTACCCTTCAGTGCAACTGGCTATTCTGATTACTACGTATTCACAGTTGTTGCGATGCAACGGACGCTGTGTTACGTACACACTACGCACTGTTATGTGTATGATTTATGCCATTATATTTTGCCCTGTTCCTGTATCCTTCAGTGCAAATGGCTATTCCGATTACTACGTATTCACAGTCGTGCGATGCAACTGACGCTGTGTTACGTACACACGGTACACTGCGTTACGAATTTTGCCGTTGTTGTCCTGTATCCTTCAGTGCAAATGGCTATTCTGATTACTATGTGCGATGCAACTGGCGCTGTTACGTACATACTACACAGCGTTATGCGTTGGGATTTATGCCATTATATATTGCCCTGTAATTTTCAGTGCAAATGGCTATTCTGATTACTATGCAGTATGTATTCACAGTTATTTTGCGATGCAGCTGACGCTGTGTTTATGTACACACTACACACTGTGTTATGAATTTTGCCGTTGTATATTGCCCTGTATCCTTCAGTGCAAATAACTATTCTGATAACTGCGTATTCACAGTGTGGCGCGATGCAACTGACACTGTGTTACGTACATACAACTCACTGTGTAATGGTTTATGCCATTATATATTGCCCTGTGTCCTTCAGTGCAAATGGCTATTCTGATTACTACGCAGTGCATATTCACAGTTGTCGTGTGATGCAACTGACGCCGTGTCTATGTACACTCTACACACTGAATGTGTTATGATTTATGCCGTTATACATTGCCCTGTATCCTTCAGTGCAAATGGCTATTCTGATTGAGTACACAGTTGTTGTGCGTTGCAACTGACGCTGTGTACACGCTACGCACTGATGTGCTATGTTTACGCCGCTAAATATTGCCCTGTATCATCAGTGCAACCGGCTATTCTGACTTACTATGTATTCACAGTCGATGTCGCGATGCCTCTGACGCTGTGTTTTTGTACATACTAATGTGACTATGCTATCGCGTTGCCCTGTATCCTTCAGTGCACCTAGCTATCCTATCTAACTGTGCATAGTCACACTTTGTCGCTACGGCGACTTGCGGCATCTGTGTCCACACTGAAGCGTTATGCAGTTATGTTGCTAACGTAACTGACCATTATGTGAACTGTGCATATTCATGCAGTTTCGGTCGCTTCGTCGACTTGCACCGCATTATACACTCAGATGTTTGAAATGTGCACACTGATGGGTATTGCTGTTATGTTGCCCTCTATCCTTCAGTGCAACATCCAGCTATCCTATCTAACTGCATATTCTGTTCTGTCGCTATGGCGACTACACGGCACGTACAAGGACGTGTTTTTGCTTTTTTGTTGCCCTGTTTCCTTCAGTGCAAAACTAGCTATCCTAATCTAACCGTGCATATTCGCAGTTCTGGATGTATGTACATAAACGGATGTGTTATGCTGTAATGCTGCCCTGTTTCCTTCAGTGCTGCTAGCCATCCTAATCTAACTATGCATCTTAGTTTCTGTCTCTACACAGTTTCTGTTGCTACAGCGTCTTACGCTGCGTTATGTACATGCAAGGATGCGCTATTCCTTACTTACTTGTGTTATGCTGCCATGTTGCCCTGTATCTTCAGTGCAACTAGCTATCCCAGTCAAACTGTGCATATTCACAGTCTCCGTCGATACGGCGACATGCGCTGCATTTATTTACAAATGGATGTTCATGCAGCCCCGTATCCTTCAGTGCCTAAATACTGAGCTAACTGCGTGTATTAAGTTGGGGCTACAGCGACCTATGCTGTACGTGCATGTGCTGCGCTGTTATATTGCCCCGTTCCTATCAGGGCAACTGGTTTTTCTGTGCTAACTCATATATTCACAGTTGTAGCTACAGTTACGACTGTGTTTGTGTGCTTACTGAGGTGCTATGCTATTATGGGGCTATTTTCTAACTGCGTATATTCACAGTTGTTGTCGCTACGGCCACTGGCACTGTGTTTATGTACATTCAGTTATGTGTTGATGTGCACTTCTGTACATTGGCTATAGAACATCGGCTATGTTCTACAAGGTGGCACCCCAGCCCCAAGCTGTGGAACCTACTTGTGTGTCCGCTGCTGGGTCCTTAGTTGAGCAAGACACTTCACACTGACAAGTGCTGAGACGGAGCTCTCCCTGAGATGGCCTTACCACCGGCTCTCGCCCCAGCGAAGCACTTGGAGACTTACGCTCAGTCTAGTGAATAGTGTCGCATTGTCTCGGACCTGATGACTGCAGCGTCACTCTCAGTCCGATACCAAGCTACGTTCCGAAGTCGCTTACACCGTTCAGAGCACAGGTTGATCCCTGACCGCCTTATCTGCTGAGTTCAGCCTCGCATGATGCCGATGCTCAGAGTGATGTTGGCCCTGTAAGGGATTTGTGGATGTACGTGGATCACTAGGCAGCAGTCTTCCAGCTGGTTGTGTGCTTGGTGGATGGTACTAGGGACGTGATGTTTTATACAGAGACTTTCTCTCTGAATTCGACGCTTTAAATGGTTGCTATAATGCCTACGGGATTTAGGGATGCTGGCTGTCTTCTCAGAACACATTCGCCATGGTTCCAAGTTTGATGCACCACCTTAGCGTCGTGGGTTCGGTGAGTTTTATCAAAGTACTCATGAAACTGTTACACCAGCTGTGCAGTAGTCTGTATTGCAGAGTTACCATTGCTGCTAACTCTGTGTTATGACTATAAGGTTACATAGCTGTTTCCACATTACGCAGTAGTTTCCAATGTACTGTTAACTGCGTGTGGCTTAAGGTTATGCAGCTGTCACCGCTATGCCGTCGACACTGTGTTAGCTCTTGTGCTCGAGTGCTTATGGTGTTGTGCTGCCCTGTCCAGTGCAGCCTTCGCCTCATTGCAGTGGATGCGCAACTTGGTAAAGCCGGAGCAGACGTTGGTCTAGTTTCGCCTATCAGTTTGAGTGCTCCTAGCGGCGCTGCTGGCTTAGAACTGTGTTTCCTGTGGGAGTGTAGCTTGACCCCGTTCAGGGCTTATCTTCACTGCGCTCACGGCGGGATTCTATACAGTTCCCATATACGTCAGTATGACGTAATGTCGAAGTTACCGCCTTGAAAGGGAACGTCTCCGGTTACTATCGTAACCTCGGTTCCCTGAGAGGCGGGAACGAGACATTACGTCAACCGCCGTGCTCGCCGTTTGATCAGCTGTGCTAGCGTTCAGTCTTGATTCTGACGTAATTGTCGCGTCCATGCTATTTATACTGCCCGCGGACCGGTCAGCATTTGCATGTTTTGCGTCAATTGGCCAGCTGTCTCCAGCTGGCGTTATCCTATAAGATTTCAGTGAAAATGGAGAAGGGAGGAGTTCCCATATACGTCAGTATGACGTAATGTCTCGTTCCCGCCTCTCAGGGAACCGAGGTTACGATAGTAACCGGAGACGTTTCCCCTATTAACTCCAGTCACGCAGCAGCTCTTCTGCCACTCAGTCCCGCTGAGGGGGGCGTGTTCCGGCGGGGAAGTGACGTTAATGCATTCCCTCTATAGTTCCAAAACGTACGCTGGCTGTCATGTTCTTCTATGGGACAGACAGCAGCGATTGCATTTTTGAACGGTAAATATAAAATAAAACACACAACCAAGCACTTTTTCAGCTGTTATTGCATTTTGTTAATGTCAGTTTTGCATTTGGAGAGGCAGGGTGACAACGAAATACTGTATATTACTTAGATAAGTTTTAGGCAATTTTTTTTGGAGGGAAAAGCTTAGTGCTCGCATGGGTAGCTTTAGCGGCTCTAACTTAACTTTTCCATATTCATCTGATGATGGACGTCGGTCTCATGATATTTATTTTAGCACAACTGGGCTGTATTAGGCCATTGATTCCCGTGATTTTGCTTATAAATTACAATTCAGCCATTAGCCTACCTTCGTGATCATTACGCTTTGCATGTACAAATGAAGACCAGTATAAACATCGCAAAGGGCCTCTGATACAATATAAGTTAGACAGTTGACAATTCAAAAGAGGTAGATATTTCAGAAACTTACGTTACCTCTGGAACAACTCGACGCGCAGCATTCACCACTCAAAACTCAGCCAACACTAACATAATGAAAAGTTAGTTAGTATATACCAAAAATTCAACTAAATAAAAGTTGCTATAAAGGTGGTAGCGATTCATTACCGAACTAATTAGATGCTATACCTTCACAACTGGTGAAGTCGCGCTAGCTAACTAGCTATCAGGCAGTGCTTGAAAATTGGTTGGAACAACCAAGATAAAATATAAATAATTACGCTGTGCATATACAAATGAAGACCAGTATAAGCATCGCAAAGGGCTTCTGATACAATATAGACAGTTGACAATTCAAAAGAAGTCGATATTTCAGCAACTTACCTCTGGAACAACTCGACGCGCAGCAATGTACAACATGACATCATGACTTTGCGTAAACATACACGCCACTTTCAAGTCAAGTGGCGTGTTATCTATACGCATTTTGAGCTATCCGCGTGTATGTCCACGCCGAAATCTTTTGCGTGTATGTCTACGCCATTAAATGTCCGAGTGATTCCGCGTGTATGTGTACGCCGTTAAATGTCCGAGCGAAACGAAGCAAAATCTATATCTACATCTGTGGAGCGATATTTCTTTTCCTAGGATGGTAGGAGAAGACTAATAAATGGTATTAACCCCAGTGACGGGTAGGTTTAGGGACGGGGTTGGGGTAGGTCATATATTTATATATACATAATACAGTAATTAAGTTAAGTCAAAGGCGTTGATTAACACGCTGAAAAGCGATTATGCGTGTTGATAGCACGCTAAAAATGGAAATACGAATTGGCGTGTCATTTATACGCCATTTCATGAGATCAGTCTGCAATGTAAGTGAATGGGGTCCAACAGCCAAATGCCAGTGTTTGGAACTAATCCGAGCTCCATATCCCGGAAGTAGGCGGTTAAAAGCGCCGCCATTTGTTTACAACGGAGGTCTATGGGAGTGTCGCAACTCTTTCTCTCTATGGCTCTGTTTAGAAGCATCACTTTTTCTTGGAGATGTGTTTCTTAATCAGATACAGGTAACTTTAGAAATTGTATCTTGAATAATTATTTATTTTACTTATTTTGCTCTGTCAAATAATTTAAAGAAAACTTCAGATGAATAGTTATATAGGCTAATATATTATTCATGACAGGCAAGTATAAATTACGTTACAAATCTGTTAAATATACGATTTGCATTTTAGAAAGTGGAAAAAAATAAAGTCAAGAGGTCTAAGCCACATCCCACGACTGTAAAGTGGAGGCGAAGGGACAGAAATGGGAATGTTGTAAGGCCGCTTTGAGGAAAAACTGCAATAAAATCAAAACTTAAAGGAAGGCCTCCTAAACACGGTGAGACAGTTCATTTACAGTTATCGTTTAAATTTACTGTTATTTTCACTTGTGATTTATATTTTCTCTTTATTTGATAAATGTGTAGATGTATGCAGTCTGTTTTAATCTTTAAGTGCACTCATTTACATACAGAACCTGATATAAAGAAGCATTATGTATTCACAATTTTTTTTTTTTTAAAGCTCCCACCAGTTTGCCCATCCAAGAGGAATTTGTTTATCGAGCAGAAACTGGTAACTGTTTACTGTAGTTATATAGAATGGCAGCTGGTTTATAGAGTTTAGTATTCTGCCAGCTGCAACATACTCGACATAATTGCACTTTTTTTAAATAAATGGGAACCTTGTACAATATCTCCATAAAAAAATGATTTTATATTCACTGTTTCTTGTTTCTCCTTCAATCAAGTCTCACTCATTGAAGAATTGGGGCACATCCTTAATGACGAATGTGTTCAGCCTGAAGAGGTGTCTTCAGCCACAACCTGGCAAAAGCGGCAATCCCTAAGCCATGAAAGATGGCACATTGCAAGGGAGGCCATGGTTAAAAATCTTTTGGCAGCTGAACATGTTCAGGAATGCATCTGCCAACACTGTTTTACTACTGAGGCCATTGTACGGTGCAGGGACTGTCTACCTAGGCAGTATCTATGCACCATGTGTGATGAAGATGTCCATCAGCACCTACCTCTCCATAACAGGGACTCTATGGCCCATGGGTTCTTCAAGCCATTGTGTCCAACCACTGCAGTGAAGAGACATTCTGAGACATTTGAGTTTGGGTATGCTTTTCATGTGTCTCATCATTCTTTTCAGTCTGTACCTTTTAAATGGCTGTACATTAGTGTAAAATTACAATTAACTATATTTAATTAAGATATTAAATTATATATTAATATTTTTTGTTTATGACTCCTGCACTAAGGAGTTTATTATAATTTTTTTGCTTTTGCTTTTGCTTTTTTAGTCCGATATCTTCCGCTACTTTTGCCAGACAAAATCTGTGCCTGTTCAGACAGTTCATGCAGAGTGATCAGTGGCAAGCCCATTATTGTAATTCATTTTAATGGTAAGATTTAATGGTAGTTTTTCCTTTTATGAAAACAACACATAAAGGTTAATATAAGAACTCAATGCTTGCATGTAATAGGCTATCTGTGATTAGGAATATTAAAGCTGTTGTGATACATCACTTTTTATTCTAGGACGGTACAATCTCACCCTTCCATCACTGGAGTGCTCATGCTGCAGGACAAAATGGGCAGTGGGGCTCAGTGATCTCCTTAAGTCTGGCTACTGGCCAGCCTCTATAAATTTTGAGACCGTGTATGAGGTTGGCCTTTTTAGGTCTTTTCTGGACTTAAAACTTTTTGCTCCAGGTCTTCCTTGGAATGCTTGACCGAAGAACAGAGTACAATGGCAGGGTAAATATTGTTATTCAGTGTATACTGTTAACATGCTTTTTGTTCCTTAAAGTGATTGGTTTGGTTATTTCAACAGAGTGGTAAAATATGTGGAGACACATTCCAGAAAGCCTTTCTGGAGTGGACCTTTGCCTTGAATGAGGTTGAGAGGCTTTGTGGTGTCCAGCCATTTAAATGTCCCGCTTGCAGTCCGTCCATGCATGCCATCTCAGTGGATGGTAACAGGAAGCTGTACAGGTTCCATAATGCACATGGGTATGTATTTTCTTTTATTTTTTGTACATTTTATTGTACTTCTTAACTGTCTACATCATGTTGCTCTTTTTCAATAAAATTAAGGACAGAGAAGGGCTACTTCGATGGCACATTCATAATGAAAGATGACGATGTTTCCTCCTTTGTGGGATATGTTCATGAAAAGACCAAGCATGTAATAACCCTTAACTTATTTTCATATTGTATATTCCAGTTCAGCTACAATTATTGAAATATTAATAATAATTTTAATCATATGTCTTGTAGGCCACAGGTAAAGGGGTGTGTGGCTCCTCTCAATGGAAGGCAGCCAAGGAGTCTGCTAAAAAGTCGACATCAAAGATTGATGAGGAAGGCCTTGAGATTGCTGTGTGCCTTTTTGGAGGACTTTTAAAAGGCCTAAATATGTTCAGAGGCGAAATATTTGCTTATCTCCTGTTGCTTCAAAACACCCTCTCAAAAGAAAATGTGTCATTCTTCTGCTCAGATGTCGCCTGCAAGTACTGGCCATACTTAAAGAGAGTGGTGGGACACTGTCCAGAGCTAAGGCCTTTATTAAATATGCACCCACTATTATCAGTTATGCATGCCAAAGCACATGAGTGGAGTTGTGAGGTAATATTATTTCATTACAATAACTTATATTATTGATATTTTTGTGGTATGGACATGCACTTTTATTTCAACAGCCATTGTTGTTGTTGTTTTTTTTTGTTTTTTTTTGTAGATAAAATGATCTGAAAGAAACCAAGAGGGAGCTGGTCTTACAATTGGAGAAGAGGTGGAGCAAATCAACTCCTTCTTGTCAAGAGCTGCAATCTGCACTAAATATATGTCCAAAGCTGGTAAAAAATATTAGATAAACACTACTTTTAACATATAGTTATTTCTAAGTATAAATGAATCATGACTAACCATTTTTTTATATATATTTACTTTGACCAACTATCTAATAATAGCACGTTCAGACATGCTCACTGTTCTTGCTTCTGCATGGAACAAACGGAAGTCTGAAAATCTGGCTAAATGTTTGTCTCAAAGATACATTAAGGTATTTTACGGCTGCAAAAGTCAACCTTGTTTAGCATAATTTGAGCAATTATGTCTATTGCATACATTGTTAAACCTTTATAAACCTTTATTATTAAATTAATTTATAGTGTTTTGATATGTGTTTAGACAACCGAGAGAATGAAAGTGGAAAGTGAGAGCTTTGCAAGTCTGCAGGCTGAGCTTAATGTCAGTGATGAGGACATTCAGCAGTGGGTCAGTGATGTCCAGCAGTGGGTCACAGGTAATACATTTTGAATGGCCTGTTTTATTTTTTTATGTAATAAAATGCTTGCACATAAGGCAGAATATATCAAATTTGTAATGCTAATTTATTTGTTTGAGATGTAGTATCAGGTACAAAAGGATGACTCTGGACTTTAGGGCAGAATTCGAGGCCTTTATATCAGCATAAAGCTGAGAAAACATCTGTACCATCAGACAGGTCAGATTAGATGATGATAAAAAAAAATGAATTCACATAAGCTAAGAAATGAACTTGAGTGCTTTATACTAATGTTGTTGATTTATTAGATAGCAACAAGAGAAGGCACAAAATAAGGAGGAGAATTCATACATTCAATACAAGTCAACCTTCACGCAAGTTGGCCCCCCACCCAACGCAAAACCTCTTCAAACTATGCTCAATCGTTTGTGCTCGGTTTGTGCTGTAAAAAGTTTCGTTTGTGCTGTTTCGGTTTTTAGATATTAAAAGAATATTTTTAGGTCATTCTGAGGTCACTCAGCCCCCCCACATGATCCAAATTCCCCCAAAATAGGCTCGTTCGTTTGTGCTGGTTTGTGCCGGTACAATTTTCGTTTGTGCTGCGTTGGGTTTTAAAATATCGGAAATTGAATTATAGACGATGACGTCACCAGCCCCCCCACATGCTCCAAATTCACCCAAAATAGACGCAATCGTTTGTGCTCGGTTTGTGCTGTAAAAAGTTTCGTTTGAGCTGCTTCGGTTTTTTAGATATTAAAATAATATTAGGTGGTCATTCTGAGGTCACTCAGCCCCCCACATGCTCCAAATTCACTCAAAATAGTCTCGTTCGTTTGTGCTGGTAAAATTTTCGTTTGTGCTGTGTCGGGTTTTAAAATATTAGACATTCAATTATTGTTGATGACGTCACCAGCCCCACCTGATGTGAATTGAGTGCTATACGCATCTATTTTGACCTATTTTTCACAGTCTATGATTTTGACAGTAACTTCACAAGTTCATTCGGAAGTTCATCAAAACATTATCCAATTGATCGTTACTGAAACATGGTTGTCACTTAATATTTTTGTTGTAGTCTAAGCTACGGTCAAACAGCGTCGTTGACAGTAGATCATTCATAAACTCGTACCAGACTTACACATAAAGGAATGCACATGACATGTCCAACCGTCTACCCCAATAAGATTGCTGTATTATAAACCAATAAAATCGGTTGTGTATTTTGCATTCTACTAATTCAGCTATAAACATAAACAACCAATATTTGACTAAAACTTGTCTATTAATACCTGTTTGCCTGAACTTTAACTTTGAAATGTTTTAACTGATGCCCCGCCTCTTACTTCTCAAACCTCTTACTTTATGCCGTTCTATGGTGTCGTGCTGGGAAAACAGAAAATAGCATTGTGCTTCAATATTATCTGCGAATTACCCATCGCTTGTTGGTAATTGGCGTGTACCACTGCTTGCTTTGCTGATTGCTAGACGTGATTGGCAAACGGTTTGCCAGAATATACCCTGACCACACAGGCAGTGAGACGTTGAGAGACACAGATACGGTCTTTTGAATGAAACTTTCCAATCCCATCGAGTCATCATATACTACTACTAGTTGGCGAATGTTGGCGTTGAGACCGTATGGAGGGATTATTGGGTCAGATTGAAAACTAAAAGTCTAAAACTAAAAGTCTTAAACGAAAACCAAAAGTCTAAGCTTGAAACTAAAAGTCTAAGTCGAAAACTAAAAGTCTAAGTCGAAAATGAATTTGGTATTTAGGATTGGGCATTTGGTAGTTAGGATAGGGCATTTCGTATTTAGGATTGGGCATTTGGTCATTTAGGATTTAGGATTGGGCACTTGAGGATTGAGGAGTGTATGCAAATAAGGAGGCGTGGCCCAAATACTGGAGGCTGGGTTTGAAATGGCTGGTGCAGATGCACCTTATGGACAGCAGAGGGAGCTCCAGTGCTAAGGAGCACACTGTAATGAAACCAAACAGAGCGAGTGAGCAGGTCTGGAGCGAGGACTGTACTTTATAATGTGATAACTTCAACTTAATGACAGCGTTGTATAGGGGTACTGGAACGGTACATGTATTCCTATTGAACCGAAACGGTAGCCCACGGGCGTCACGGTTCGGTGCACGAATTTACACGGAGAATACATGGTATAAAAATAAATAAAACTCTAAATAGCGATACATTTCGCGTTCGGTGTGAACGCAGCATAATAAACAGGCTGCGAGGTCGGTCGTCGGTCGGTCGGAGAGAGAGAGAGAGAGAGAGAGAGAGAGAGAGAGAGAGAGAGAGAGGGGGAAGGCGCGGGCACGATGAACTAGGTCTGTGTCTGTGTGTGTATGTGAGAGATTTTGGTTGGGTGCAGGGGCGGATCTACCGGGGTGGCATAGGGTGGCAAATGCCACCCTAAAATAAAGCCTTGCCACCCCTGCTGCCACCCCAGTTGGCAGCAACGAATTAAAAGTTATGGCCAATTTGACAATTTACGAGCGCGAATCTCCAATGTCCGACTGCCGTGAATTCGCTCCGTGCACAAATGGCAACCGTTGACGTTCGAACTTGAGTGTGTGGGCCAATACTTCCGGTATAAACTTCCGGTGATCTGACAGCGAGAGCGGGAGACAGCGAGAGCAAGAGACAACAGCGACCGAGTTCCATTTCCAGAGAGATAAGTTTTCAACCTGACCACATTTTTAAATGCATATAATTTTCCGTTTATTTCACCTGTGCGTTTCTATGCTTTCTATTACTGTTTTTATTTTGTGCAAGTAAGATGAGTAAAGAGCATCTGTTTCATAAACCATTATCTGTCTTGTGTTTATAAGCAGCACATACAGAATTTTACTACGTGTAAAATATACAAAAACTTAGCTACATTAAATTGTTTGTGGTACCTACAGTTAAAAATATAAATGTAAAATATGTGATAATAATATTGATCGAGCAATGGATGTAAAGTGAAAATAAATGCGCAGAATTAAGAAAATAGTATTTATGAAGATAAATTGTAGCCTATTACAAAGCAAACGTGTGAATGTTCACGGGGTATTTTATTTAACAACTCTAATCGTAGTTGTAGGCTAACTCTATATTTACAGTAGGCATAATTGTGATTGCGTATGCAGCATCAGTCCAATACATTCTTCTGTTCGTGAACAGTTGTATTTCATTTATTAATCTGACTATGCATCCGTGCATTTAATTGGCATTGGCTCGTGTGATAGTAATATGGATCTTAGTAGTATTTTAAGTGATATAAATGATTCTATAAACAACTATAAGAGATCATTTTTGGCTTTCTCCAGCTCCCTGCACCGGGCGTAATGCGAAACCGGAAGTGTCTATCCGCACACTCGCCTGTGTCTTACCTTAATGCCTTTCATGTGATAATGCCCCTTACTTCTATCATACTTCTATCTCCTATTAAGTGAGATCACATTGTATGGCCACTTCTAAAAAAATTAAATCAGATCCAAAAGCACGCACATCCACAGCAAAACACTAAATTTGGGTGCTCAACATAAAAAAAAAATTATAAAAAAGGGGAAAAATCGTCGGCACACGGCTCCAAAATTGTGAAAAATTTAATGGACTCACACAGGTGGTAACGTATCAAGCACGTAGGTAGGCTCTTCGTCAGACAACTAAAAGTTAAACACACCCCGCCTTTATACTCACAGGTGACCCTAGGTGAGTATAAAGGTGGGCCGACTTTTTTTCCCATTTTTTACACTTATTCCTAATATGAAGTTTCACCTCAAATGCAAGACATTGATTGCATGATATTAAGTTTGTAAATGGCAGCCTGTGCCCTTTTGTAGTGTGTAGGCTACATACTATTTCTTATCAAACTGTGTTAACTGTGATTAAATTCAGTGTATATACGTCTGCTATATATTTGCCACCCCTCAAAAATTCCTGCCCCCCCTCTCGCCACCCCATAAATATTTTTCTAGATCCGCTCCTGGTTGGGTGACAGTTGTAGGTTACAGTTTGACAAGATTTTAGAGTGTGACAAAAGCACAATGTTGTAGTTTATTGCGAGTGTACACAAATATACACACTTCGCAGTTTGAACTTTGTGCACACACTCCAACATTGCAATCTTGACGTCCCAGCCGTTTATTATGCTGCGTTCACATCAAACGCGAATAGAGCGAAATGTATCGCTATGTAGAGTTTTATTTATTTTTATACCGTGTATTCTCTGTGTAAATTCGTGCACCGAACCGTGAACCCCGTCGGCTACCGTTTCGGTTCAATAGGAATACATGTACCGTTCCAGTACCTCTATACAACGCTGTCATTAAATTGAAGTTATCACATTATAAAGTAGTCCTCGCTCCAGACCTGCTCACTCGCTCTGTTTGGTTTCATTACAGTGTGCTCCTTAGCACTGGAGCTCCCTCTGCTGTCCATAAGGTGCATCTGCACCAGCCATTTCAAACCCAGCCTCCAGTATTTGGGCCACGCCTCCTTATTTGCATACACTCCTCAATCCTCAAATGCCCAATCCTAAATGGCTAAATGCCCAATCCTAAATGGCTAAATGACCAAATGCCCAATCCTAAATACGAAATGCCCAATCCTAAATACCAAATTCATTTTTGACTTAGACTTTTAGTTTCAAACTTAGACTTTTGGTTTTCGTTTAAGACTTTTAGTTTTCAATCTGACCCAATAAACCCTCCATAAGACCGTGGCGGAAGGCGGTGAGTAAAGCGGTTTCGTTCCAACCGCTAGATGCCACCAGGGTACGAAACTGTAGGGCATACACGCTGACAGATTTGTTGCCTTGACGGAGATTAAACAGCTGATCGTGGATGGAGAGTTCAGACGCCGTTCGACTGAAAACCTCTTTGAAATGATTTATGAAATTGGTGAGTGATTTGATGACTTGGGGTGCCCACTGGAGTGCACGGCCAGATAGAAGAGAAATGACGAAGGCAACTCTGGCTGAATCGTTGGGAAACTGATGAGCTTGCATTTCGAAGTAAAGCGAAAATAGGAGAAATCCGCTGTAGTCCTCCGCCTCACCGGTGAATGTTGCTGGACGGGCCATGGGACTGACAGAGGCAGCGGAAATGACAACAGGAGATGGTGAGAGTGATTGGTGTGCAGGACATCGGCGGGAATGGCTGGTGGATTGTCAGGAGAATGGGTCACCAGGGATGCACGGACAGCGTGGACTACTCCGCGAACGGTTCACGTGGTGGATCCGTCGCGGCCTCCGTGGGGTTCTGCATTTGGTCTGGTCTTCTGTCACGGGTAGTGAAGAGTCAGACAGGTGAGTAGAAATGTAACAAGAGTTTATTATGAACAGAAGCACAGAGGCCAGCATATGTAAGTACTGAGTTAGTAAACAATGATGATATGGCAAATGAAACTTAGCTGATGAGTAATAGAATGTCTCTTCCAGATGGAAATCGGAACAGGCAGGATGAAGGCTTAGGCGAGTGTCTCTGGTGATGGCAGATGAAGTACTGGAATGGGATCGGGGAACGGACATCAAAGGGTAAGTCGAGCAGGTAAGTCTGAGTGTCTAGCAATAGACAAGACCAGATGAGGATGTGAAGGGAAGTGAATGTTTTATAGGAAGTGGGATATGAGGTGCAGGTGTGGTGAATCAGTACTCAGGGGAGAGTGAACGAGTGGGCGGAGCGTGCAGGTCTGGGCTGCGTTCAGCGCCGACAAAACGTTGCAGAACGTTTTTTAAACAGAAACGGTGACGCGTTGAACGCACTGTTGTGATGACGCAAGAGTTGCAACTACGGCAACTGAGAAGGCTTTTTGTGTTCTTTGTGAAGAATTTTCGGAGCCTGATGAACTCGGTATAAATATGTTTAATACTACAAAATATGCCCGATGTTACAGTCACTGCACTTGCCGCCCAGAACACAAGAGAACATCCCAATCGAGTGAAGGGATTTGTGGAAACTGAAATAGAAGCACATCTTACCTAATAAAGACTAAAACACATCTATTTAGCCTCACATACTGACTTTATTTGTTGTTCATACTGTTTTATTAATACCCTGTATTTTCTTTCTCATTTTTAGGAAAAGCACTTTACATGCATTGTTTATTTCTATACCAAATGTCATACACTTGCAATGAAGCTAAAAATATAAACAACTACATCATTATGTTGATATCCTATATTTTACAATAAAACTTACGACAAACATGTCTTCTAATATCCTCAGTTGATGCGTAAACTGAGCTGCATCGAACACATTTGTAAAATACTTTATTTGAACCCATTGTGTGAGTTCACTTTAATTCCGCGTGCCTTATATACATGTTGCTGCTGATTGGACTGCAGTTCTGACACGCCCACCAAACAAGAGAAAACGCATCTCAAACCCCGTTGCACACCGTTTCCAGGAAACATGACGTTCAACCTGGAAACCGTAGCAAAACGTTGCACACCGTTGTGATCTTGAACATGCCCCAGGTGAAGCCGTGACAACGGCATTGTGGGAAGAAGCGGAGATGAAATTGATGCTCTGGGTTTCTGCTTCATTTAGCCCCCAGCTATACACATCTGTTGCTGACAGTATCCAAATATCCGAACATATAAAATAATGACATCTAAACAGCATCACTCATATACATCAAGTGTATTATTGGATATGATTGAAGTATCAAATTTGAATCAGTCAGTAATATTTAATATTTTCAAGTGTCAATCAGACAATTAAAATGTTTATGTAAATGTAACCATAATAAACAAATAAATTACAAGTTTAAAGTATCAAATTTATGAGTCAATCAATAAATAGTGATTATATTTGAGGATATTCTGGGAGATTTTTTTATTGCATCTTATTTTGTTCTGTATCATCTGTACTTTGTGGAAGTTCAAAATATTTTGATGTACTTGTTTAATTAAAACAAAGAGTTTAACTTGGTTTGGTCTGACAAGCCTTTCTTGCTGGTTTTTGTTGTTTTTTTTGTGAAGTGTATTTCATGCTTTTTTAAAATTTTATATGCAAGTTGTTGGGATAGAAAATGTACTAAGCTATTTGTTGAATTTGGATGGTGTTTTAGTCATTTTTGGCAATAGTTTAATTAATTGATTGATTGATCGTTAATCTGGTTAATTATTTAATGCACTGAGCACTGCTGTAGTTTATACAACACTTATTGCATTGGAATTCTAATATTAATAAGAATACTAATTCGCATTTTCAGCTATATCACGCCAGTAGTAATTGTAGGCTATTACTTGGAAAAAGATGACTAGAGTCTACGATCAGCTTTAACCAGGGCCGTACGCAGGGTTTGATAAATACAGAGGTCCGAAATGGTTAGGGCATTTTGATTTTCCCAATCTACACACGTGCATTTAAGGTGTTTGGATGCAAAAAAAAAGAACAAAAAAAAAAGGATAACGGTAGCTTTAAAAATATGTCAGTGGGCAGTGGCATAAATTGTTTGTCAAGCAGATGACACATTCTTAAACATGAGAATAAGTTTAACTGTTGCAATGAATGATCCACACTACAAAATGGAAATGCAGAATGTTTATGCTTAGAGGGCTTCAATTGCAGGGAGCCTTAATAAGGGCTTGGACAGTCCAGCAACTACATAAATGTTAACAACTGAAACCCTATTAAGCTGTTATCATTTTGTCTTAATATATTCTAGATATATTTACAAACTTGCATTTGAAATCACATACACCTGTCAGAAAAAAAATGACGTCTTACAGCAAAGTTTTGCTGTTCAGTGTTTCCATGCATGAGGATGAATATAAAATATGACCATAAACTCCAGACATGGTGTAGATGATAATTTATTCATTTCTCTTTGAATAAATAGTTAGAACATTTATTAAAACGTCTTAAGACGACGAGAAAACCTATTTTAAAGCACATTTTAACACACATTTTTTAATCCCCTTTCAGTCATACAACATATTAGATAGAGCATCCAATCATCAATTTAATTACCGACACAAAGAGTAAAGCTGTTTATTCTTCATTAAATTATCAACAATATTGTAAAGAATTTCAAAGCACAAAAAGTTGCACTCAAACTAAAATAATTCATAAGGTCTGAATGCCCAAAACAACAAATGCCCCGTATCCATGTGAAACGACAACCAATAAATGTAAAATTACAAATAATACTCGAGAAATCAGCAATCAGAACTTACATGTACATATTCAACATGATCTGCATTAGAGAATCAAGGCTTTCTGTATTATCACACTGTGAAAAATCACTTGAGCCAAGAAATTCACCTCCATAAGTGAGCAAGAGACACTATTCTACATGTACAACGCTTAATTCAACCACTAAAGCAAATACTTCGACAGAACTGGCACTGCCATATCGACAAAGACAACGTGAGGATGCATTTCTGAGACCAATGGCACAAAAATGATTTAAATGAGCAAAGGCGATGTGTTTTCAATCTAAACTGACAGCTGATTAGGCCTGAAATAAAGTGCACCCACAAAATCCTGATATTCTACAGCACATTAACACACTTTAAACATTTATCATGCATGACAATGCCAGTGACAACACTGAGGTGAACATTAGAAAGAGAACAGCTCTACGGGTCTCGCATGCCACACACAAGTACAAACAAGGGTGTACGGTAAAGATTTCCTCATGGCGAAGTAAAGGGATAGAGAAATGCCTTCCATGAGAGAATTATCCATGTTAGTGTTGTATATACTTCTATTTTCTCAAACGCAAGGCATTGCAATTGCAATGCAAGTTCCCTCTGAATTTTCCAAGAAACGGCTGATATTTGAGCTAGTATCACTACAGAAATGTTCAACCAGATTGTCACACACACACACACAATATACGGTAAGAAATTAAACTAGATATTATGCCACAGTATTTATCCTGGACACATCACTTCAGGTCACCGGCATCACCCTGGATGGTCTTCTTGATACGCAGCAACATGGTGGTCTGCCACTGGTCGAGACGGGAGATCGAATCAAACTCCTTCACCTGGAGGAGGTCAGCACATGATTTAGAGATCAAAATGAGCGAACAAATTTGAGCTGCATCTGATTTTTCTACATATATGTACAGTGATTATGTGATGCATGTTCCACAGCGTGAACAGATAAAATGCAATGCATGTCTGACAAATGCATACATATAAATGACGTAGGGGCTAGTTGTCACACTTTTTTCTCAATTATTTCTTAAAGGGTTAGTTCGGTATTTTACTGATATGCTCACACAAAAATCGCTGCAAAAGATGCTTTCCAACAGGTTTCATCGTAGTTTTTGTCCGACTCCATTGACTTGACTTGGTACAAAAACTACGATAAAACCTGTTGGAAAGCATCTTTTGCAGCGATTTTTGTGTGAGCATATCAGTGAACACCCCGGACCATCTCGGGACAGCAGCATTTGTCCAAATTTCAATCTTAACCATTCTATTTCATCAGAAACGATCTTAAAACAGGGCTTTAAGTGTAAAATACCGAACTAACTCTTTAAGAAAGTCAATTTATGTATAGACATGAACCTTCAAAAATAGTCTTTTCAGCAAAACTAAATCGATTATGCAAGACAAAATAACGAACACAATAGCAACAGTGTAAAATGTAAAATATCAGTATCATCTCATTTTTTTTAAAGAGATTTGAAATAAAAGTACTAAACAAAACAAGCATTTGTTTAACTGGACTTTTGACTTAAAACCTCCGAGTCCACGTGTGACAACTAGCCCCGGTGTCTCTTATATACTCTTAAAAACAAAGGTCCAAAAGTGTTTTTGCAGTGATGCCATAGAAGAACCATTTTTGGTTCCCCAAATAATCTTTCAGTGATCAGGTCTTAAAATAACCATTCATTTATTTTTATTTATTTTTTTTAAGAATTTTTTTAATAATCTGAAAAACCTATAAAGAACCTTTTGTGCAATGGAAAGTTTCCAGAGGTTAACCATCAATGCCAATAAAGAACCTTTATATTCGAAAGTGTACAGTATGATCACCCAAAGCCACAGCACATTTTAGAGGTTATAAACGTACGGCTTCAGTGAACGCCTCGCTGTTCTGCTCCTCATGAGCCTCCAATAGTTTCTGTACAAGAAGACAAAACCATCAGTGCAAATACTGCAAAATATGACAACCACATTACTGCACTCAGTATACTGTACATACTGACCGACTGCCTTACACTGATTGTTCACCTATAGCCCACATTTAGCCTTTTTACTTCTGCCGATTGAATTTAGGCTTCAAAATTCATAAAAGTTCTGTTCATTTGTGATTATCATGAAAAACAATACATGTAAGAATCATAAACTTTTGCTCATAACGCTTATTCTCTGCAATAATCAAAAGTCCAGTTGGGTTTTTGTCGAGGGGATGCTAACTTCTGGGATTGCCTACAAAAATGCATCATCACTGCAGCGCAATACTGCTAAATAAATGAAACAATTGTACTTACTTTCAACAGCTTACATTCTCTTGAATCAGAGAATGCAGGAAACATCCCTTCATACTTTTCAATTGCAAGCTGAAAGAAAACAAACAGCACATTTGCATCAGATGAGCTGTTACATGTCAGGAGCAAGAACAGCTGAATGGGAACAGCATATTTATACAAAGGCATTGGTGGTTGAAAATGTTTGCTGCATGAATGCCACTAGGTGTCAGTGTAAGACAACTGCAATATCAACCGGCTTAAGGGATAGTTGGCCCAAAATGAAACTGTTGTCATCACTTACTCACCCTCGAGTTATCCCAAATCTGTATGAATTTCTTTCTTCTGCTGAACACAAAAGAAGAGCTTTTAAAGAATGTCGGTAACCAATCAGTTGATGCGCCCCATTGACTTCCAAAAAAAAAAAAAAAAAAAAAATATATATATATATATACTATGGAAGTCAATGGGGCGCATCAACTGTTTGGTTACCCATATTCTTCAAAATATCTTATTTTGTGTTCAACAGAAGAGAGAAATTTATACATGTTTGAAATAACATGAGTGTGAGTAAATGATGACAGAATTTTCATTTATGGGTGAACTATGCCCATTACTACTGACTTGAGCTAAATAATAACACTATTGCTGAATCGAACTTGTTTCATAATCGATTAACTCTGCAACATTGACAGTTATTGAACTGAACTGAATGACACTGAAGTAAATTGAGCTGAATGACACTACTGTCTTCTGTGGAGCTGCTTTACAACTGAAATTGTTTCATAAATGATTAATTTTACAACATTAAAGGCCCATTCACAACAAGCAAGATATAGAGATATAAAGATAACTATAACAATAACTATATTAGCATCCACACCAACACACAATATCGTTTTGTTTATTGTAAGCACGCGCTGCAGTTTTGTCGTCTGCCGCTTTAAATGCTCAAGCTCTTAAAGCAGAATGGTTTCTGATTGGCTGTCCATGTTTTTATCATTCATTATTCTGAATGTGATTCCAATGATATTGTTTCTCTGTGACGTTATAGCTGTGGTGTGAACTCTGCTATTCTTTAAATACTTAAAACGATTTTTCGAACTCAATCTTTATAGTTATCGTCTTCGGTCTGAGCAGGCCTTAACACAGTCATTTTCCTGTTTTTCAATGTGAAGCTGATTTGAAACCAATTTTTTTAGATAAATAAATGTGATTAGTAAGAAGGATTGCTACTATAAGAGACTATAGTAATTGAAATAAAGAACTAACTAAAAAATGACTAACCTTTGCGTTTAATTCATCCACGATGAAGTGGCACAGAGCGGCTTTCCAGAAGTACTCTTTAGCGTTGTATTTCAGGAGAGGGTTGTCCATTGTGCTGGTTGCAACCTGAATGTGAAGAGACCAGCTTTAACTTTCATTCCCTCTGTGTTCATTTACCGAGGGGAGAAGGATATGATTAGATTTACAATGCAAACATGAAGGTGCACTGGTCTTCAGCATGCGTACTTTACCTAAACCACCCTTATTCATATCCCATATGAATCTCCTTTAATAACGTTACATGCTCCATAGATCACTTTTATAATTATTATTTTTTAGCGGATGCTTTCTTCCTTATAGTATATTTTGCTCCCTCCTGGAGCAACCAGACAAAAATACTGATGTTGCATGAATTGCTATTTCTGTGATTTCAACTTTTAACCTTTTGGTTACTGTAAACCACTTCCCTACCTCTCATATCATCTGTCCTGAACTGAACTGAACTGTACTCAAGGAATTTGACTTCTCTTTCTCACTCTCATTTCCCCAACATTTGGTAAAAACTCATTTACTTATTGACTTACTAACCTGTAATCTAGGTTTATGAGATATTGGCTGCGTACGAAAGCTTAAAAATGCTGCCTTCGGATGATGCATTACAAGGTAGGAAGTGAGGAAGCTATATAGTCAAGTCAAGTCATCTTCATTTATATAGCGCTTTTAACAATGGAGATTGTTCCAAAGCGGCTGTTGTGGCTTTTTTCTTATTAACAAACATCATCACTGAGTAAGAGACACTCTGAGTCCAATTTAATAGGTTAAAAAGTATTTATTCTCTTGCAAGAGAGATCTTCGTCACTCATACACATTCGTGAGTCAGTGAGGAGAGATAAGAAGAAGCAGTGTCTGTCTTTTTTATATCTTGTGTCCTCCAAGGCCTTATTTCTGCCCTCCCCTCACAGGAGAGATATACTTTGTCTTTTCCATTCCTCCCTGGCCCTGAGAGGTAAATGCCCCCTTAACCCTTTAGGCTATAAAGTACAAATGCACTCAAGATGACCCCTTGACCACCTGCTTTTCCTTACCTCCACTGACTCCCAACCACAGTAAATTATCAATCAAAGGCCCCCTCTCTCTCCATTCGTGAGAACAGATGAGGCCATCATTAGGAATCACTGAAATCAGAGCAATAAAGGAAAAATTCCATAACACGGCTTTACAGTGATAATAGGTAAATAATAAATTAAAGTAACAGATTGTTTTGGCTTTATGGCAGCTCTAAAATAAAGTTATTTTCCAGCCAAAGTCAGTTTTGATTGACTCTCTTGATTGATATTATGTTTGTTTAAAACAGAGATCACGATTCTCCCACAATTCTGAACAGATAAACACATTTAGTTGTATCTAGATATTCTGACTAAATGTTCATTTAAAAATATTTAAATTAATTTGAATGACTTATTTAAAAAGAAAAACTTGGTTGAATAAATGATTCAATTACTCACTCATAAAGACTTTACTTGTTTCATTACTGGATGAATCTTCGACTGAGTCCAAAATCGCATACTCTCTTGAGAAGGTACCTATTTTGAATAAATAATTACTTCACGACCACTAAAAAACTACTATATGAATACTATACTATAAAATACTATATGTTCTATATAGAATATCTGTATGTAGTATGAATATAATCTGAATGTAATACATTTGCCATGTTGTTATTATCATGTGACCTTCAGCATCAGTTGTGTCGCTTCACTGTCATTCACAAATCCTCTCCCGAGGCCTCATGGGATTGTAAAGTACTGTGCATTCTGACATACTTCTTTTGTCACATTCTGTTTTTCGCCTAGTATATAGGGACGTCCCGCGTGACGTCACGCCATTTGGAGCAGCCATCTTGACGGAATAGAAAATGGTAAACCGCCGGTGATAATACAGCTCGTCGCGAAATATTCCTATAATGCCCGAACGATGCTGTGCATTTGGATGCGATCAGATACGTGATCATACAAAAGAAATATATTTATACCGTATCCCAAAAGAAACAAAACGGCGAAAAGTGGTTGGCGGCAATAAACAGGAAAAACGCATGTATGCATTTCTAGATCAGTTAATTCGTTAGGTGTATTATCACATTACATTCTTTCGTTTTCAAATACCAAAAGCTGATCTTGTATTTTATTTGACACTTCTTATAAATCGTTAGAAACACAGGTTGAGACAACAGTCTCAATGACAGTTTATCATACAGTGACGGTCAGTGATTGGTATAAAAAAGTATATAAGCATAGGCTATTTCGTTTTTCTTGGATCAAACTAGATTAAACAAATTCATTAAAGATACACTTAATCTTGTTGGTGATTTTGTTTTGTGTTTTTCCCTGTAAACTCAGTTTAAAAATTATTACAGGTAGGCCTACTATAATTTGGTGATAAAAATACATTGACCAACCTTTGAGGTGATGATAAAAAAATCATTTTCTTTTAAAGGGTTAGTTCACCCAAAAATGAAAATTAAGTCATTAATTACTCACCCCCATGCTGTACCAACCCCGTAAGACCTTCGTTCGTCTTCGGAACACAAATGAAGATATTTTTGATTAAATGTGACAGCTGGATCACTCCTCCATAGGCTCCCTAAGGGATTGAAACCGGACGGCCCAGAAAGTCAATGAAGAAAATGTTTAAATATTCCATGTCACAACAGTGGCTCAACTATAAGTTTATCAAGCGACGAGAATACTTTTTGTGCGAAAAAACAAACAAAAATAATGACTTTATTCGACTATTCCTTTTCTTCCTTGTAGGCCTGAAACGAGACTTCAAGAGATTTCCACGACGCGCACGCGCGAGAACTGAACTGAAGTAGTTGAAGGAGATCGCAATTCTCGCGCATGCGTCGTGGAAATCTCTTGAAGTCTCGTTTCATATATCGTCCGATACAGATATGGTGTCCGATATATCTTGCATCCCTAGTCACAAGTCTGTTACTCACCCTCATTCCAAAACAATAGCTGTGTCCCAATTAAGAAGCGGCATCCTTAAAAGTATGCAAAATTCAAAGGCCACGCTTTCGAAGTCCACGGAGGTTGTAATGAGCATTGTTAAACAGGATGGCCAAGCATCTGTGACCGCTGCCGTGGATGAGCGCAGGTCAACTGGCAAAGTCAATTAAACACGTGACTGTATATGTCATTTTTCTGTCTGTAGGCATAAGGATGTTGTGAAGTTGCTGAGGAAGACTGGAGCTCATTTTTCCCCGGCTGAATTGGCTGATGCTGGAACGAAGTTGCACAGGTCTCATTTACATACACACATTTCCTCTCGATCAATCCTTTGCTTATTGCTTTTATAAACTTGTGGACACCGCAATTTGATAAATGACACACATGTCGGTTGTATTATTATTACTAGTATCATTTTTTTTTTTAGTACTGATTTTTTTAATTACAAGTCTTCCGTTGATTAATATAGTTAAGCTTAAGGTTTTTAAATGGCACATTAAAGTTCAATGGAAATCGGTCACAAATATGAGCATACCTGTTTTTATTTTGTTTAATTAATGTGCATTTCTGTGTATTGAGCACATACCAGAACTGTCTGTCTTCAGTTTATGAACTTCCTGTGTTACGGTTGATGATTGAGCATTTAGAGATTCTAATGTGTGTTTTACAGTCTTGTGGCGAGTGGCGACTCTGAAGGAATGGAGATTTGGAAGTTAGCTGGGGTTGATCACAAGCCCACTGGAGTGGTGAGTTAATAATGGAGATCTGTGTGGAATACAGAATTATAACCAAACATTTGATGCATTCAGTGACATTTTATTCTTATAACTGTTTGAATGGAGAAACAATACATTATTTGTTGCATTCAGTGTTGCATTGTCTAAAAACAAAAATGAGTTCTGCATTTTCTGGTGGTTGAGTGTACATAATGTTGACTTGTTATTGCAGTGCATTATGGGATTGAATGAGTGCACTCGATAACATCCAGTGTGGTTTTGGACACCAATACTAATGGCTGTCCCCACAAATAGTGCCCTATTTAAGGGTATTGGGGTCGATTTCGAACACAGCCCTTGATTAGCTGGTTCAGGTGTGATGATTGGGGTTGGAGCTCAACTTTGTGGGACAGTGGCCTTTGCTGGACACCCCTGCTGTAAACTTTAATTAATGGGCTTCTCTTACATTTAGGCAAGAGCCACTGGAAACGAGTAGACTGAGTTCTTACAACAGGCGGCACAGTACCAAACTCAGGTAGGGAGCGTGTGTGTGTGTGTGTGTGTGTGTGTATGGGTATACATGTATGGGTCACTGACATGTCACTCTTTTTTCCATATCTATTAATGTATTAAAAAATAGTAAATTACACCATGTTCATGTAAAATGTCATGTTGTGCAATTTGTCAAAGATATTATGATACTTGTAAATGAGCTATTATTATTACATATATTGATATTTTTAGACTTTAACATTACATAAATGTTTTTTTTAAATGCATTAAAATGTGCATCCAAATCATTCCATATTACAATAATAGGGTAACACTTTACAATACGGGTGCACTAATATGCATTAATTCATGCTTGACTCATGCACAGATAATCATGTGGTAATGTATAACTCTTGAAGAACTTAACCATGAATTAATGATTTCTGCATCAGCAACTAATAAATATTCTAAATGGTTAATATATTAAGTAATATATGAATTATTATTAATTAAATGTGTCATAATGTATTAATTCCTTAATAACATTTTATTAACTAATAGTGTAAATTGATGCGTTAATTACCACAATTGGTCAAAGCAATGCACTTCAACTTTGAATTGTCTGCTTTAATTAATCATTAGGTAATGATTTGCAAATGTATCATTATGTTATGACTTTACTTGTTGAGGCACATGACTATTAACTAATTGTTAAGTAGCCTAATATGTCATTATGGTTATGGGTTTTGACAGTTGCACATGCAGTGAATGAAATGTCAGAGAGTGTTTGAAGGATGGGTAAGTTGGGCCGCACACAAATATCAGCACACCAGAATCTGAACTCCTGACTGCTGTTACACTGTGTTTAAACTGGATGAGACCAGCTGTCTACACTGGATATGACAGACCATTGCAAGTCCATTTGTCCTTCGTTACAGAAGTACGAGCACAAGAGCTCGGAGTACGTCAGAAATAGAATGTGGCATCAGTTTACTGTCGGGTTTTGTCGTGTAGCGTCGCGCCGCATCCAGTGTAGTATCACTGATTATAATGGGTTCAATTGTCTTTGTCCAGTCTAGACACAGTGTTATAAAATAGCAGTGCTCGGTCGCACGTTCTCAGTGTTCCACGACCTCAAGCTTAACCTGACATATTCCTGTGCATGAACAACAAGGTACTGGATGCGGCAGTTCATCTGACTCAGTGAAATATTGGTTGTAGATGGTTGGAAATTGAAATCCATGGCTTAGTGTGGATGTCAAAACCAAAATTACATATTACTTAACGGTTAGTTAATAGTCATGTGCCTCAACAAGTAAAGTCATAACATAATGATACATGTGCAAATCATCAGCGAATGAATAATTAAAGCAGACAACTGGAAGTTGAAGTACATGACTTCAATCCCTTGTGGTGATTAACGCATTAATTTACACTATTAGTTAATATATATGTTATGAAGGAATTAATACATTATGACACATTTAATTATTAACAATTCATATATTACTTATTTATATATTGATTAATTATATTGATTCTAAATGATTAATATATTAATCATTTAGAATTTGTATTAGTTACTGATGCAGTAATCATTGCATTAGTTAAGCATGAATTAATGCATATTAGTGCACCCATATTGTAAAGTGTTACCAATAATAGAAAACATTGTGACGACAATCTAAATTTTGCATATTGAAAATTGCATAACTTGTTCCAGTTAAAGTGCAGAAATGTATTATTCTCTTTCTGTCTGTTCTCTAGAATGGCAAGTTTATCGAGTTTACTGCTTGTTCAAGATCTTGAGGAGGCCGTCCTGCTAGCTGTCACTTGCTGCCCTTATCATACTTGTATCATTCTTATTTTTTAGCAGACGTACAGTAGATTTCCTGTACTTAGAGTCTTAAAGGGGTCATATGATGCTATATTAAAAGTTCATTATTTTCATTATTGGGTGTAATAGAATAGATTAACATGCTTTAATGTAAAAAACATTATTTCTCACATACTGTACATTATTGCAGCTCTATTCCCAGTCTGTCTGAAAAGCGCCGATTTCTACAAAGCCCCTCCTTCTGAAAAGCTCAGAGTGCTCTGATTGGCCAGCTGACCTAGTGCGTTGTGATTGGCCAAACACTTCAAGCGTGTGTCCTAAGTATAACACCCTCACCATAATCGCCAGCTTCAGCTTTTTATAAACACACAGTTTTTAATAATAATGTTGTCGCTTTATCTTATCAGTTCAGGCCCGAGTCAGATCTATTGAAACCAACCAAGAAAAAATCTCTTTGTGGGAGAATATTTGCTTTATAACTATTTTGTTTACATATAGAAACAGATACATTACACATTAAAGGAAAACATTAAAAAGCACCATATGAACTACATAAGATGTAAAACATAGTTTTTATATGATTTCATTTTATAATCATTGATAATCATTAATCATTAGTCATTTATACACTCTTGTAGGGGAGACCGGGGATGGTTGTAACACGGGTCAGTTGTAACAATTCCAATCTGTCCAATCAGGAACTAGTTACAAATCACCTGATTCACTTAGCACATGCTCAGTTTAGTTCTTATTCCACATGAGATAAAGTAGAGCCCACTGGCAGACACAGCAAATGTTAGAGTGGAAAAAACAATTTTGAGGTAAGAAAGTTACCTTTTTTACTTTTTTTGTTTTTGTTATGGGAATTTCTGCTTTGAAGTTAATCTCATCAAACTTGTATTATGTTTATTGTGTGTCTGTGTAGATATTTTCCATGCAAGTTGTTAGTGCTAATGTTTTGCCTGTTAGCTGTAAGGTGAGCTAGTTCATGGCTACATGACTCTGGGTTAGTTGTAACAACAAGACTCTGGGTTAGTTGTAACACACACACACACACACACACGCACACACACGCACACGCACACGCACACGCACACGCACACGCACACACACACACACACGCACACACACACACACACAATCACAATGTTCAAGTGTTCAATTTTATTATGGCCAATACTAACACTGGCAGTAACAAACATGCTTACAAACAAACAATGTTTGTGTTCAAGTTCAATTTATAATGGTCAATTACTATGACTGAGAGTGACAAACACACTGAGACTAAGAGTGACACACACATCAGTTATATTGAAAAGTCAGTGTTGAATAAAAACCTTTCAAAATATTTTTTTTGTCAAAATCTTTATTTCATTGTTACATATCACCCCGGTGGATATCATAATGTTACATCTCACCCCAGGGTATGTTACAACTAACCCAGCCTGTGGGGTGAATTGTAACATTTCACTCCTCGTGTTTGAAACTAAACCATGCATTTTCTTTTTGTGTTGCAAAGATAATAGCTATGTCATTTAATAGCAGACACTTGTAACTAGTTTGGATCACATTTTGAACACACTGACTTTAAAGTACTACCAGATATAGACAGAAAGGTCAAAATTGTTACAACCATCCCCGGTCTCCCCTACATTACATACGAGTGTTGATTTGTTTTGTGAGACACAATGCCAGTTAGAAACTTCCCGTCAAATGACGCTGGAACACGGTATGACAGAGAAACCCTGTTTTAAAGAGCATGTAGAAGGGAAGCTTTTCAAAGCATGTTTTGATAATGATCATGAAGGTTTGCTTGCTTTTAATCAATCTTCAGATTTTTCATTACCCCCTCTTAATCATATATGAAAACATTGGATTATATAGATTTTCAATAAATCAATCAAACATAGTTTATATATGATTTTTATTTTATAATCATTAGTCATCTAAAGGGATATTTGTCTTCATGGGAGAAGATAAGAGAATGTCTTAAAGGTTTTTAACTTCACAGGACGATGTTGTGAAGCAGTAATTTTCCATTTTTTTTCTCTTGGAATAATGACACTTGTTGGAATTGTACTGGCCAGACGAAGTCTGAGCATTGAGACATGGGTTCTCAAGTCTCACGCATTGGCCGTGAGACACACGCAATTCAACTAGTTCACACGCCACACCGTGTATTTCTCACGCTGAAAAGGAATGCCAACCAAGTTGTCCTGCGAGCTTTATATATAACGTTGTATTCGAGGCGCAGGCGCACAAAGTGAAGTTTCCTGCCGCCAGCACGCATCTCTCGGCCAGATTGCGTTCGTTACTAGCTAGGCATCATAGATGCGCGAAGCCGCGAATACGCGGAAGTTGACGGAACATTCTCGGCCTCCGTACGTTCGTTACTAGGTAACCAACAACATCGCGCGAACACACGTCGTGATGGAGAAGGTAAATTGGAAGAAAGCTCGTCTAACATTTTTAGGCTAGAAGATTTCATATAGAGCCCATCGTATACATTATTGATGCAGTCAAAAACTCTACAACTACTTTGCAACCAGGCCAGAAGCTTTGGCTCAGTTTGGCTAGCTTACGTTATCTGAAACTAAGGGAAATGTTAGTGGGTATGGGAAGGAATGGGTATTTCTTCATTTTATTTTAAATTATATATTATACTGTATTAATAGTCGTTCTAGTTACATTAAGGCTACATGTATTAAAGCAAAGTGCTCTGGGTAATATTTTATATCCGGTCAAAACATACATTAATCATTGCCATTGCATTTGTATTTTTCAAAGATGTCAGGGAAAAAGCAAAAATATATTTTATCATCTGGGCACCAAAGGGTAAGCCCCCTAAAAAGGTTGCAAGGCATCAAAATGTGCAACAAACATTTACAACACAAAACACATTTCATAAGCTGGATTGTGTACTCTTGTGTACACACACACACACAAACACACACTCACACACACATACTCTAATATGTCCATTTGTTCACAATGTCCCACCACACAATAATTCAAAATGCAAAAAGATTTGTTTTTCCAAACTGTTTGGAGCAATTTGTTATATTTTTTGTCATTTTTGTATATTTGTCATATTGAAATATAACATTAAAGAGTATATTTGATGTGATGAATTGCTCTGTCATTTATCAGATTTACCAATTGTTATAATTTCAATTTGTGCTGGTTAATTATGAACAATGGGTAAAATTGGGGGGCGGGGCGGGGCTCCATTAGGGCTCCTCCCCTAACCGCATGTGATCTCACTCCAAGCTTTTGATAAAACTTGAGAACCCTGATAAGATTATTCAATAAACTCTGCTCTTTTATTAACATCACTCCGTCTCCTGCTTCTGCTCTTCTCTGGCTTTTTCAGTCAAATTCTCAGGGGTGCGTTTCCCAAAAGCATCTTTAGCCAACTATGGTCTCAAGTTCCGTCATTATCAGCAGTTCAACGAGTCAGTGTTTCCCGAAACCATCGTTCCAACGAACACTCGCAAACAGCATCGTAAAGTTATGTGGTTGGAACGACATCTCTCGACCTGTGGTTAGAAGTATAGTTTCTAGTTTGCATGACATGTGGAATTAATAAATCTTCGTCTTAAGCAAAATAAGCAAGCTGACATTCATTACAATATGTATCTTTTATTTAGAATACATACAAATTGTAACGTACGGACAGAGGCGGTCCATGTGCAGCACTTTATTTTAACTTAAAAGTAGACATAAACTCAGGCAAACAGTTAAACAAGGGGCAATCCAGTAACTCGTGGTGATAACAGGCTTAGGTCGAGACAGGCAGCACAGGTTAATAAACAGTCCAGAAGACAGGCAAGGGTCAGAGTCCAGGGAAACACGGAATACTCAAACAGGGAATAATGCTCAGAGATGTACGCTCACAAGGTAACAAGACTTCGCAAAGGATAGAGGATAAACACAGGTTTAAATCAGGAACTCAATAACCAATAATGAAACACATCTGAACATAATAAAACTTAATGAGTCCATGGGGAAAACATAACACAATGAGAGAGTGCCCTCCAGTGGCTCTCGAGGGCACTACAGCTGCCGATCGTCACACAAATGTCATTTACGTCTTTTAGTTTGTCGAGATTTTAAAGCACCGTTTTTTTGAAGAGTGCACATGTGCGAACGCTCTAGCCTACTGAACGAGTCTATCTATGATTGAATGAGGAAATAAAGCAAAATAACTGAGAAAAAAATTGTCCTCAGATACTATGTTCATAATTATAGCAAAACATCTAGCATTAATTGCATCTCAAACATATTCATTAAAGAAAGTTACTACTCCACCACCTGCGTGACATCATTAGCCAATGTGGTTGAACAACCAATTTGCGACAATACTGATTCGGGAAACAGTCGTGACTAGCTAGTTGATTTCTTCAACGATGCATCGTACGATGGTAGTGAACCAGCCAATTCTGTTGTTGTACGGGAAACACACCCCACGCTAATAGAAGGCTGTGAATATGAGCGAGTCTTGAGGTACCAAACAAGACTTTCTGTTGACAGGTCCAGTCAAACGGATATCTTTTGACAAGATTTAAGGTTAATTTTTCGAACATCATTAGTGTGGACGTGAATATAATCTTAGAGAATTTACGATTAGCATTAGCCAGCCCTATTTTCACGTTCCATGTAATATAATCGCCAATAACTTGGGCACTTTCAACAGGATTCTCAGTGGGTGTATCAGTGAGAGGGGAGAACCTGTTTAATGTTGTTATCGGAACGGAAGAGCGGTGTTTTGTCCTGCGACTACAGCTTCTCACGGTCACCCAGTTGTCCTGCTGCACGGGCTCTACAGCTGGAACGAACAATTTACAGAGTTCACTAAGCTGGTCACATCCAAAGCAGAATCTAAAGCCCTTCCACTCTTACTATCCTCGATTAATGTTTGGATGCGTGTCTATAACAAGTGACAATAACAGGAGAAGACATTACTCACCGTGTTTGTTGACTGATTCTACTTACCTTAGTTGCTTGATAGACTCATAAAAGGCGCGAGCGCCAGAGAGAGAAAAAAAAGATGGCAAGTACGGATGGCAGGTTAACAGGCTAGCGGGATACTAGCTTACAGATAACGCTATAATGAACAGACAACTCTTTATATATGTGTTTTATTTAAGTATATTATATAAAACAGAGCAAAAAAAAAATCTGTGAAAAATTATCTCGTAATTCTGAGATAATTAACTTGTTAATTCAGAAAAACAGAGTCGATTTTTTTTCCTCAAGTGAATGCTATTCGCTTCCGTACTCCTGCCTAAACCTAATGGGTAAACATTATGGGAAGAGCTCTAGCTAGACAGGATTTAAACTTTGTCAGCTGAAGACCCAAGTTTGGTTTGAAGACAACAAAAAACATACCAAAAACAATGTTCTCTCACCATTTCTGATTTCTAACACACACTCACAGCGTTCAGTGTCACCTTGTGGCTGTCAGAGATGAAACAAAAGCTGCTGCTCTCCGTGTGTTTTTCCTTCATCAGCTTATTTTGTCCATTAGATTGAAAGATCTGAAAAAGCCCAAACATTTACCCAGCCATAGACCCTCCCCTCGAAGAAATTGAAAGTGGACAAATGTGATTGATCAACCCATCTTAATACCACATCCTAATACCAGGTGTAAACATGGCCTAAAAGTTGGCATTGTTTTTCCATAGGGCTAATACAGTGGTAACATTTGGTTACTAACCTATTATTTCTTCTGTAAACAAAACGTTGTGGATCGAGTGGCCCATGGTGGCGGTGGGGTTATGTTATGGGGAGGCATATGTTATGGACAACAAACACAGGTGCATTTTATTGATGGCAATTTGAATGCACAGAGATACCGTGACGAAATCTTGAGTCCCATTGTTGTGCCATTCATCCACGACCATTACCTTGTGTTGCAGCATGATAATGCACAGCCCTATGTTGCAATGATCTGTACACAATTCCTGGAAGCTGAAAACATCCCAGTTCTTGCATGGCCAGCATACTCACCGGACATGTCACCCATTGAGCATGTTTGGGATAATCTGGATCGGCGTATACGACAGCGTGTTCCAGGTCCTGCAAATATCCAGCAACTTTGCACAGCCATTGAAGAGGAGTGGACCAACATTCCATAGGCCACAATCAACAACCTGATCAACTCGATGTGAAGGAGATGTGTTGCACTGCGTGAGACCAATGGTGGTCACAACAGATACTGACTGTTTTTCGGTTTTATTGTGGCCATTGGCTGTTATATTTGTTCAATAAAAAAAGACCTCTGTTTTAACAAAGCTGAAGACACATATCTTCACCTGAAAGAAGCTAATAAATGCACGATTTCGAGTATATGTGGTTTGTGTGTGATTTTCGTGCAATTTGGGGTATTTTTCTATGAATAAAGAATGTTTACAGTATTGCTAAGCAAGGTGTAGCAATTAGCTGCATATAAAATGCCCAATATAACATTTTTAAACATCTTTTTTAAAATTTTTTTTATTAAAACCATTTTAAACCGCAACAGGAATATTATACAAATACTCGATGGTGGTTTAAAGCAGTGGCGTAGCCACGAGGGGGCCTGGGTGGGCCTAGGCCCCCTCATTTACATGTCCGGCCCCCTCAGATTTGTGATTGCTTAAAAAAAAAAATTAGGAGGCAAAATATTTTTTTAGTGATTATGGGAATTACACTGCGCAAACCAAAGTAATACTACCCACCGGATGAAGAAGAAGGGTTTCCTCTCAGTCTCCACAGTAATATATATATATATATATATATATTTTTTTTTCTTCTTCATGTTCGCATTTATGAGGAAAAAACAATGTTTACGGACGTGACAGTTCTCCGTTACGGACGTGAGCGCTCTGAAAGCGGCACTAAAATATGCTTTAAAACTTTCACAGAGACATCAAACAGAAAGTACAAAACCTTTCTTTAATCTGAATTTCGTTTTGTATGAATTGTATCTTAATTTTAATCAATGTTTCATCAACCAAATGCCTGGATTTAATAAATAAGTAAATATAGCAGACGATAGGAAACGGAGGCGCCGGCGCGTGAACTGGAGCTCGTCTCATAAATAAACCGAAACTCAGCGTATAAGGTAGCCTACTTGCCTCACGTGTCTACTTTTAAACAGAACAATTCAAAACGAAAGAAAACAGACTACAGACTGCTCTCTGCTTATGTAATCCTAATGAAATGTGCATTTCTCTCTGGCGCGTTCACATGAAGATCGCGATTCAGCATCGTCAACTTCATCTTAGCCGACAAAGAAAACACTTCTTTATTAATAAACAATTAAAATATCTCCTTGCTATATTTTTACATATTCATAATCATTACTTTTGCCAGTTCTTTTTGACAGCTTTTAAGCCTTTTAGGTGCTTTATTGGCAGCGCCACCCTTACATGTTACATGAGTCGCCATGCACGGTATCACGTCCGCATCCAGTTCAGTAGGTGGCGCTGTCACAAAAAACTAGGGTCCTGGAACTGCGGTCCTAGAACTGGGGTCCTGAACCTGCAGCCTCCAGTTGTGCAGGAACATACTACTGCACCAACGGTCACTATCGCCGAAAGTCGCCAGCTCTCCACTGAAAACGAATGGGATCATGTCGCTGGCGGTGGGAACAGGGCTTCAGTCATGGGAAAAAGCTTGTTGACGAACACCATTCCAGACATCCCACCCTGCAAAAACTCATTTCTGAATCTAACAATTAACATTTGTGAGCAACAACTTGCAGCTAAAATAAAAAAAAGCATGAAATACACAATAACCTTAGAAGAAGAAAAAAAACAGCAAGAAAGGCTTGTCAGACTAAATCAAGTTAAGCTTGTAATTAAACAAGTAGGCTACATCGAGATATTTTGAACTTCCAAAAAGTACAATGATACAGAACAAAAATATATAGATAAAAAATATAAATTCTCCCAGAATATCCTCAAATACAATCACTATTTATTTACTGACTCATAAATTTGATACTTTAAACTTGTAATTTATGTTTATTATGGTTCCATTTACATTTAAAAAAATAGTCTGATTGACACTGATTGCCTACTGACTGATTCAAATTTGATACTTCAATCATAACCAATCATATCCAATAATACACTTGTGAGTATATGATGCTGTTTAGATGTCATTATTTTAGATGTTCAGATATTTGGATACTGTCAGCAACAGATGTATAGCTGGAGGCTAAATGAAGTATAAACCCAGAGCATCAATTTGATATCCGCTTCTTCCCATAATGCCATAAAACCTTCCAGACTTCACATCAACACTCACAGGCTCACCCAGGTCATCACACTTAACAGATAATGTCTTTCTTTCACCACTGATTTTGGCAACCACAAATTCCAGACCCCCACATCTGTTATTATAACGATTTGGCCACAGTGTTGCAGCAACAATTTGATCATTTTCATCAAGTACAAATCTTTGTTCTTTAGATCCTGCTACTTCACCGACTTTCACCATTTGGCTAGGGTTTAAAATCACCTGGATTGTGTTCAGAGCCCCCTAAAAAGCACAAATGTATTTAATGTGAATCAAGTAGCTAAATAAAAACAATCTGATTCAAATAGTAGGAATCAAAGAAGATAAATTAGAAAAAAAACGATCTTTACACACCCCGTCGTAAGTTATGCTGATCTCCGAAATGTTTCTGTAAAAGGGCTTAAAGGAGAATTGATCACCTCCCTTCCCACCCACAATAACATCTTGTGCTGAGAAATGAATTAAGAGAGAGAAAGAGAGAAAAAAAAACATTTTTGCAACAAATTGCTATAACTGGTGGTCACTCCTGTTTTAAATATGTAAATATGGTCAAATTCACAATTCAAAATTAATGAGAGCGACAACAGAATTCAATAATTTAACTGACTCACAATTTTTTATGATTATTAATACAAATGTGCAGATGATACTTACCTGAAGATGGTTCAGGGCTGACAGTATCACTGGCTTCACTCACTCCTACTACACCCACTATCCTGTAGCGGATCAAGTACTGCTTTCCAGATTCCAATCCAGTCAGAGTAAAGTCTTCATCAGCTGTGTTTATGACAAGCCACTGTTCCTCCTCAGCTTTTACCTGCTTGTACTCTACTCTGTACTGCACCGTTCCTCCACTTGGAGACTCCTGCAGTATCAGGGACACAGTTTGTTCCTGGACATTATTCACTATCGGTGGGGGCGGCTTGGACACGGGCTGGAACTGTGTGTATGTCAGATCCCCTTTTTCGTACAAATAGATAGAGGAGCCTGGATTGGAGAGATCAGAGACTGCAGAAATAATGAAGCACATTCCCTTCTCATCTTTATTGGCTTCTGAAAAGCCTCTGAAGCTAGACAAGTTCTCTCTCATCTTTTGTATTACACCAGGATCATTGAACCATTTTCTGTCAGATGCCTCATGAAGCACATTTTTGTTTCCATCTAACTCTTTAAACTCATCAGATTTCAGGAACTCATTCAGGGTTGAAAGATACGTGTCTTCATACTTCAGAGAAGTGAAGGTCAAGCACACCACCACATCAATATCAGGATCAAGGAGGATGGTGTTCAGATCATCAGAGTCTTCAATCCTGATCTGCTCCAGCGTCTTGGTGTGAATTCTCAAGAGGTTAAGTTCAGACTTTGCATCATTTAACCACTGGTTGAGCTTGTGAGCATTAAAAGGGGAGCTGTCATGGATCTTCAGGATGTCTGCCAGTGACTGTTCCTCCTTCCCACCTCCTCGAATAGCAGGCAAGACCTTGGCCACTGCTTTCTGGAGCACTGTCTTATAAATGCTAAATGAGTCCTGAAATGAGTGCAGCCTCTCTTCAATGTCACTGAAAACATGTACCTCTTTTCTTTTGGACAGATCATTGCATGTCTTCTCTAACTCTCCCAGCTCCTCCATTATACGTTCAGTTTTGGAAACCAGACTTGTGCTAATTTCTCTCACTAACTGAGCAGCTTTTTTGTCCAATAAATTAAGAGGATAAAGCCAGACCTTTATTGGAACTGCATTCTGTGGATTCTCCTTCAGCAGAGTTGGGAGCTTCTTGTACAAATCCAGGGCCTCCATGTATGTGGTGGGGTTCTTCTCAAGATGAAAGTCACCATGAAAAGTGCAGGTGATGTTCTCAGAAGTTTTCTTTTCAATGTCTGTCATTTTTACAGATCCTTCTCCCTCAATAGAAAATTCAGGAATCTTCTTGACCATGGCATTCAGGTTTCCCTCAATGTCCTGCTTGCTTGCATCTTCTGAAGACATATGATCAAACACCATGAAGGCCTGGGCTCCGTACAGAACAGCCGTGACCACATGAGTTGCACTTTTCTGGTCAAACACCTGAGGGTAGGTGATCTGGCCCAGCTGTGTCATAGTGAGCTGTTCAAATCTGGAGGTCTCACTATAATGCATTGTAACTCTGGACTGATTGTGTGAGGATTTGGTGTCACGGAGGTATTTGCCAGATCCTCCTACCTCAATCAGCCCCCCCATGAAGCTGAGCTTCAGGGAAGCACTTATATCCATGAGATCAGACTTACTAGAGAGAGAGTCAAAGCTACTGAACTTCAAATCTGTCATGAGCTGCTGACGACTGTCCAAATCTTCAGTCAATGATTTCTTATCCCACAGAGTAACACCTGAAATGAGAAGTGGCTTTAACAGTTTTGTACATGTGTACATGTGCAGGTCTTATACCTATAATACAGATATAAACTGATTTAATAGATGTGTTGGGTACAGTGCTGGCACGTGAGTTTGTAGGGCCCTAGGCGAGATCATGAAAATTGGTCCCATCAGAGTACAAATTGTCACAACATTGTCACAGATTACATGCAGTATGGCGACTGACCAAGACACACATAGAAAACAGTGAATCCATCCATCATAAACAAACTCCATATGGCTCTGGGGGGTTAATAAAGGCATTTTGAACCAAAGCGATGAGTTTTTTGTAAGTAAAATATTAATGTTTATAAAGAATTATAAAAAATTTAAAACTTTATAAAGTAAAATAACTAGTCAAATTAACATATGGATTAATCAAACTGCATCTGAGCATCGGAGGCCCGGTATCAACCGTCCCGCACTATCAGAAATCTAGAGGGTCCTGTCCCCCTTCACGGGCCTGGCCGTCCATCCTTCCCCAAGACCATCTCCGCTCCACCACTAAAATAGCTTCCGGCAGACGGCCGTACGCAAGTCGACTTACGGCAAAAGAGTAACACTTGATGATGTATGACATAGGATGTAGGAGTAGTGTAAGCTTGAAGCCTCTTGCGGTGCAAATAAACAGGGCTGGGCAACCGCGTTCATCATTACGTTGTGTGTCAAGTTCAAGGGTTACTCTCACGCCGTAAATCGATGTGTTCGGCCGTCTGCCAGAAGCTTTTTATTTTTGTAGATAAAGTTTTAAATATGGATTTTTTTTTTACCCCAATGCAAAGCTTCGCTTCAGAAGGCCTTTATTAACCCCTCTGAGTTTGGGAAACTTTTATGATGGATAGAACATTTGTTAATATAACTCTGGTTGTATTCGTCTGAAAGAAGAATGTCATATACACCTATGGCTTCAGGGTGACTAAATCATGGGATAATTTTCATTTCTGGGTGAACTATCCCTCTAAAGGGATACTCCGCCGTTTTTTTTCATATTAAACTATGTTATTCACTTAACTAACACGAGTTGATATATACCTCTGTCGCCTCAATCGCTCTGGCGTGCGATTTGATAGACACTTTGATAGCACAGTTCATTCAATATACGGACCAAGCAGAGAAGCGACCAAACACCTCCACGTTTTTCCTATTTAAATACAATTACTCGAGCAGTGTAACTTGACCTAGGACGGTGACAAAAAATAAAACGTTGCGCTTTTCTAAGCGTGTAAAATGGATAACTCTATTCTATGGCGGAATATCACAGCAAGTGCTTGGGAGCACTTCGACTCGGCGCAGTAATATCATCCCTCGTGAAAAGTCCTTTCCCCCTCTCACTCTCCGGAGTGATGATATTACTGCGCCGAGTCCATAGATATATATGCGCCGAGTCGAAGTGCTCCCAAGCACTTGCTATGGTATTCCGACATACAATAGAGTTATCCACTTTACACGCTTAGAAAAGCGCAACGTTTTATTTTGTGTCACCGTCCTAGGTCGAGTCACACTACTCGTGTAACTGTATTTAAATAGGGAAAACGTGGAGGTGTTTGGTCGCTTCTCTGCTTGGCCCGTATTGAATGAACTGGGCTAGTTAAGTGCTATCAAAGTGTCTCGCGCGCCAGAGCGATTGAGTGCACACACTGAGACGAGAGAGGTATGTATCAACTCGTCTTAGTTAAGGGAATAACATAGTTTAATATGAAAAAACGGTGGAGTATCCCTTTAAGTGACGTTGTGTGGCCTGTGTGGCCTATCATCATGGCCTGTGTCTGGATGGAGAGTGAACTTTACTGATCCCAGCAAACATTATCCTGATCTAGTTCATGTTTCCTGTTTGGTTATTTTTTTGGGGGGGGAACCGATTCGTCAGAAACTGTTAAGTCACAATAGGTCGAATTTGATGAGAAAGAGAATATCACAAAACAGATTAAGATCTTTTAAGATAAATTATTAGTGATTTAGTATTTCTATGTTTGATTAAGGAGGATCAGTGAAAATAATTACAAACTAATATCATGAGCCATTCAGTAATGTTTATGACGAAGCTGCAGATGTCAACAGTTTAAATTATGACAATACATTTTTTTTATTTATTTCAAAGTCAAAATATTTTATAATAGAAAACAGAGAGAGAGAGAGAGAGAGAGAGAGAGAGAGAGAGAGAGAGAGAGAGAGGAACCGGAACAGGATCGGCAAATTGCTTGAACTAAGTTTACAGAAGTGCTATGTTTCGGAGCACTGCCCACATGGCTATTGCTCACACATCATGCACCTCTAATCCTGCCACTCAAGCACTGCAATAGGCTCTATGCACGATCGCTTCCGCGTTTTGTCTCAGGCCCCCCAGTCACATCCGGTGCTGCGTCGGAAGCCGTTTTTTTGCATTAGGTGGAGATAATGGCAAATTACACTCGCTGTTTACAAGAATTTCCCGCGATTAACGTGAATGATGTTAACAATATTGTGAGGCAGTTAGCTGTCACACATAATAGTAAGAAAGAGAAGGGCTTCAAATTACATATTTCGAGCTACATCGACAACTTTGAGGGTGAGTATTCTCTCATACCATGTGAAATGCGACTAGCGAATCAGTTTCTAAAATCATTGTCTCGTTTCTGAGAAAATGAATTTTATTAAAGTTGTGCCGCTAGTACACTTTGCTATAGAACGCGCTATGCGGATATAAAGACGCTGGCTGATATTCTACCGTTCGTGCATAGAGCCTAAGCAATTGGGCAGAAAAGTAAACTCATCAGGACTTTAAGTAAAAGTATACAGTACCTGGAATGAAGGAATCCTTGCGGCAGTCATACAGCATACCAGGAAACAGAGGTCTTCCTAGGGCTGCAACTTTGATTGGCTCTGATTCCATGGCTCTAATAAATAAAATAAATGAAAAAAAATATGTTTAATTATGTAAGGGTTAATGCCCGACGAGGTGTCCATTGTCAGGTGTTAATTAGTCTCAGCCTCAGACGTCACGCCCACGGAACGTTGGCTAAACGTCTGATGCATATGGTACACTTAACTGGAAACACTTCAGGAATGTCGAAGTCGTCATCTGATTGGTTGAATTTTATCGGATTTCCGGGGGGCGCGAGTGTCGCGTTTATTTTCGGTCCGCCGGGAAACAAAGCGCAGACGTGTGATTGCGGAAGAAAAACTGTTGTGTTTACATGAGTGACAATGAGCATTTATCAAGATCAGCTAAACGTAGAATTCTCAAAAGTATGCGAGGTTCACGGGAAAGACTCTTGAAGTTTTCTTCTCCTTCTTTGATTTTCTATGCTGACTGACTTGTTGCACGCAGGTCTGTTGTTGTGGGGACATTTCCACGCACCGAAACGCTGAACGAAACGAACTGTAATTGGTTGTTTTACATGTCGGTCAAACGGCCTTATGGGCGGGCCTTGGCCAAAGAAAGCTGCTATGAATTCCAGACCTTCAGCCGTCAGTCTGAAGGTCTGGCTACGCGAGACTAGAGGTGCGTTCCATTTGACAGGGTCCCTACGCAGTGTTCACTGCTCCCTACTCCCTGAACACGGTACATCAGTTGAAGTGGACTTCTCAAACAATAATCACTCATTTGGAATGCCCTTTAACGTCATCAAGGAAAGGCAACAACAGGGTCGCGCAGATTATGATATATAACTTAATTAAATTTTGTAATTTACTTTCCTTTCTAATTTAAAATCATATAGGCATATAGATACATTCATCACCCCAACCGTTCATAAATACTCTAGTTTGTATAATAATAACAATATTTATGAATACTCAATGCATCCGTAAACTCAGAGCCGTTAGAAATTTAAATTTAAAATCTCTTCCAACGGCTCTGCTCTATGGTTAGTTCAGACTGGTGACGCGGTGCACAATGACAGTTGGGTGATTTTCGCTCTCCACTTCCTGTGAAGTGATGTATCGATGTTCCCTTATTCCCTACGCCGTTTGCAGTGCCCTTCGAACTGAACATGTTCGTTCCCTTCGGATTGGAATCTCACTTAAGATGGCGAAATGCCTAGTGAAGTCCACTTCGCAGTCCACTTACGGTCGAATGGAACGCACCTTAGGTGTTAATACGCTGATTTCACGCAGCTGCCATTTTGAAATGGCTCCGGTGGGAAGAAAACCGGAAGTGTCGCCTTTAATCACAGGAGAGTCGCGAATGCGATGGCATATTGTTGTGTTCAATGTAGAAATTAGTTATTCTAAAAATGTACATACATTTCTTTCATATTTTAGACTATATACAGTGAAATTCATTTATAAATAAAATATTTTTTTATACATATAATTCAGAACGTAAAAAAAGAAGCATGAACGAACTATATACATATCCTATATTGGATATTAACATCCAATAGTGTAAATCGCGGCAGCAGCTTCAGGTTGGTAGTCCAAGGCACTGTTGTCTATCTGTACTTCCGGGGTTCTTCCCACCGGAGCCTCGCTTTCCATTTCAAAATGGCGGCTGCTTGAAATCAGTGCATGGACGACGGTGAGGCGTGAACCGTCCGACGCGCAGCGGAGGCTTATAGTTTACCTTTTAAGTTTAGCCTCAGCTGAAGTCCATTAATACCTAGACAATGGACACCTTGAAGGGCATTAACCCGCTTATACCATGGTCACTTGCCAAATAACACATTTTTAAAACATTAGTTTATATTTTAATTAGCTTTACAATCGAAATCTAAAGTTTTTACAAACAATAATTTGGATTCCCTGGCTACGCCTGATGGTTTATTTAGCAACCGGAGATGGTCCGCTCAGCTCATAGAACCCTTCAGTTTATTGACTGCCTGTTGCTATGGTTACTCACAGCTGATGTAGCCAGCGCATTTATTTATACATTTTGAACGGTAAACAGTCAGTTTCACCAGAACTCCTTTACTAGGTGTCCTCTATCACTTTTTAATGGACACCCTGCAGCCAATCAGAATCGAGTATTCACCCAGACCATGGTGTAACATATATTAATAATAATAATTGATAATTATTCTAAAATTCTGAAGACAAGTTTTATATTTAAATTTAAGCCAGGTAACAGCTTTGCAGGTACACATAAAACATTGAACTTTTATTAGTTTACTTTATTATTTTTTTAAAAGATACCATTTAACTGTATTAATTTTATTAGTTTTAAAAATGATTTAAATGCCCTTAAAATTAAATAGCACAAACTAATAATGAACTGAACTTCTACATCATTTATTAATCAATGTTAATTTTAACATTTACTAATACATTACTATTATCAAAAATTGTATTCGTTAACATTAGTTAATGCACTGTGAACTAACATGTACAAACAATGAACAGCTGTATTTTTATTAGCTAACGTTAACAAAGATTACTAAAAACAGTAACGCATGTATTGATCATGGTTAGTTTATATTAGTTAATACATTAACACGTTTAAAAAATTAGAAAAGTGTTGTAAAGTGTTACCGAATATTTCTATCTGCAGTCTCGAAGCAGCAATCAGTCATCAGTTGGAAACCGGCTCCTCAACCCCTGTGATGTGTGGCAGCAAAAGTGCGGGATCTCAGGAGAATGATCAAGTAGACACAGACAGAGTGCAGTACTTTCTCAAGTTTATTTAGGAAGAAGGGTCATATTTATACTCAAGATAAAGCAGAATCATCCAATATGTCCATCCAATCACGATAAAGCAGAATCATCCAATATGTCCAGTCCATCCAATCATATACTCAAAGGTCAATCCCTACCATAAATGGCATATAAAAAAAAAAGTATAACAAGTAACTAATTGAGGTCAGATGATCAAATCTTGAGTTCCTGTTTATTTGGTGCGGTTACTTGAGTTCCCGTTAAAGAGATAGTTCACTTTGAAATACATTTTTGATATGTTTTGCTTACCTCAAGGGCATCCAAGATGTCTTTGTTTCCGCAGTGGTTTCAATTTTGATATTTTTAGGTCAAACCGTTCTTGTCTGTCAGTCATATAATGCAGGTCTATGGTCACCACCTCAAAGAGCATGCACAGAGAAGTCCAAATTAAACATGATTTAATGACTCGTAAATGTAAGTACACATTGATGGCCTAAGACACGAAATGAGCGGTTTGTGTGAGAAAACGAACAGTATTTATATCGTTTTTACCTCTTGTAAACACAGCCACGTCCAAGTGATCTGAGGGCGCGGGCGCTTCGGTCTGCGCAAGCACCGGAAGTGATCTCTTGTGCGTGTACGTCACTCATTGTTTAGTCAACACTAAGTAGAGCTACATGAACATACTGCGGAAACAAAGACACCTACATCTTGGATGCCCTTGAGGTAAGCTAAAACATACCAAAAATTAATTTCAAAGTGAACTATCCCTTTAAGTGTGTCCAAGGCCTAGTTCTGGTTTCGTCTAGTTGTCCATGATGTGCACATAGTTACACAATCGCAGCCTTGCACAAGAATAGTCAAAAGTGAAACATAAGAATTAAAAGCTTAACAACAAGAAACTCTAATAATACACAAATTACTAAGTAATAGTGCTCAGTGATGTGGCATAGTTCAGTATTAGCTAATCAATAACTCCTATTTTTTCATACCTCCTGGAGAGAACTATACAGGTTCAAGGAATTATTCATAATTTGGATCAGTTTTCTAAAGTGAAAAACATGATAACTCTCTAGTAATGTCATTGTAAGCATTGGAGGTTTTTGTAAGGTTTTGGATAGTAACTAGCCTGGATGCCAGCTGAACTTAGCCCCGCGCACAACAGTCTTTAGTAGTGGATTACCATGATCTTCACTAAAGAAGTTAATGAGGATAGGGAGACATGTATGCCTACCTCTCTGTTACCTCGCCATTCAGTTAGCTTTTCTCAGGAGGATCTACTGTATATGTCTCACTGGCTGCTTCAGATTCTTTGGATGAGCCTGAACAAGGTCACTATTCCTTATTGGAAGACATGTCATCTCCCGTGCCCCAGTCTCAGCGGTCCCATAGTGATGATAGCTCGGCGCTCCGGGTTATGCTGAGCCATCAGTAGTTGTTTTCGTTACTAGATATACTGCAGATGGCACAGGTTCACTGTAAAAGAGTTTACTTAGAAAACTTAATGAAATCGGTTGCCTTAAATTTAGCAAGTAACTCATGTTTTTGAGTTGATAAAACTTAGTTAGTACCACTTAGAAGAAATAACTAGAGGTTACAATTTTACAAGTTGAGTTCTTAGTTAACACTGAACTCAAACAAAATAGTTTTCTTAACAAGCTTGTTTAAATTAATACAAATCTCAATAGAGTGCATTTTGATTATAGATTTTCTTTAAAACTGGAAGTGGAGCAAATGTTGGTTTGTTGCGCCATCAGTTTCTGCCCTCCATTAGTTTTTGATTTGATGTTTGTTATATAGGAGAAGTCATGAACTGTGCCTCAAAACTTCTGACACTGCCAAAATTGAGGTAAAACTAGATCACAAAGGTCATTAATCAGCTGTCGGCGAACATGTCAAACTAGAAAACTAAAGTGAACCCCGACTAGTGTGGCATGTTGGCCTTATAAGATTAACGTGGGCGTCAGCTATAAAAAGGTGATACAAAAACACTCCAAATGTCGTTTGACATTTCCTTTTCAGCCTTTTCAGTTTGAACCCGAGCGCACCGTAGGCTTAAATCAAGAGAATAACGCGGTGTCTGTGCGGCAACTTGCCAATGCCAAGTGAGAACGACCACGTTTGCTGTAAAGAGATCAGTATAGTCAGTAACGTTATAGTCTTAGATTTAAGATTTTAAATATGCAGTGCAAGGCAATTCTGTGCAATGGTAATTATTAATATTGTAATTGTAAGATTGAAAATGTACATGAGGTAGATGAGCAGAATAGTGTTGACTTTGTAAAGGGAGTTGCACACCGGGTCCGGACGAGAAGCGCAGCGCCGCGTCTATGACAACTCGAGGTATCGCACATCGGACGCGCACTATTGTCAGTTTATGGCCAGCAATATTGTTATGTTTAAGGAAGGACATTATGGAATTAAGATCATGGCTGAATTATGATTGTACTTTACAATTAAATACAATCGTTGCTTATTAGTCTGCAGTCTGAATTCACTTTACCTCAGAGCGTCCGTTAACTGAATGAATTGAGAATATCACCTGAAAATCCAGTAACATCAGCAATTTTCATTCAACCAGCTGATTTCTGTAAATAAATGTAAAACTAAATGTATATTGCTGCGCAGGGTGAAGTCAGTATATACATTAACAACGATTTGAGACAAATAAATGTAAATTTAATATAAAACTATGTATGCTAATGGTAATGGTGCTCTGTGGCGCGGCAGGATTTTGAACAAGGTCCGAGAGGGTATTTCTATGCATTCAACATAGTGACTGCTTAGGGAAAATAAAGCAAACGACGTAGATGACTTATTAAATTATTTATACCGATAGTACGATCGTCTGATCTATACACCCTACCCTGGACAGCTGCATGCTGACAAAAAGTGGAGCTCTTTACAGCAAACGCTCTCGTTCTCGCTTGGCATTGGCAAACTGCCGCAGACACCATCTGTTTTGCCCCACTCTCGCTTCTTCAACTCTCTGATAATCTTCATTTTCATGTAACTCTTGAGTAGGCCTATCGTTTACCGCGTTATTCTCTTGATTTAAGCCTACGGTGCGCTTGGGTTCAAACTGAAAAGGCTGAACGACAGACGTGTTCATCTCGCTACTGTCAAAACTTGGCTAGCTACAACCTTTACACGTCACTACCCAGAATGCATTGAGACGTAAATAACTATGGCGGCCTACGAGTGAACGGATTTTCGTATTTTTTTAATAAAATCAAAAACATTTGGAGTGTTTTTGTATAACCTTTTTATAGCTGACGCCCACGTTAATCTTATAAGGCCAACATTGCGCACTAGTCGGGGTACCCTTTAACATTCTTAAAATGTGTCTCAAGCGGCTAAATCGTACAGCGTGATTCCGGCTTTACTCAAAGTTGTTAATACAAAGACATAAAAAAATTGTGTTGGAAGAACAATGGACCATACATTTATTTGTATTTATTAACCCTCTGGGGTCGGCAATCACGCCGGCGTGATCTGCTCACTTTTTTTCTTATCAGTGCAAAACAAACTCAAAATACTTTGTTGATTTTGATCTTACATATAGGTGTTACACATCATTCAATACTGTTAAATGTCTTCTTTTTTTGTGTACACTCTTATTAACATCAAAACCTTGTGTTTTTTGTAAAATAAATAAAATAAACAGGGTGCGCTTTCAGCTCACACGGTCTCCTCAAAAATCTTTCTGAAACGCGTCCGAAAAATGAAGCTTTATGAAGCTGAAATTCTCTTCTTTTAAATGAAGTAATTTATATAAAAAAGCAACTATTCTCAGTTGATGTAATCTGTATGAAAAGAGAGAGATGACGGTCTTTTTCCTTTCACCTAATTATAGCGTATGACGTGTTAATGTGACCACGCCCACTGAGAGCGCGTGCTATTCAAACGTTAATGTTGAGGCAAGCCATGAAAACGTCTCTGGTTACGAATGTAACCTTAGTTCCCTGAGAACAGGGAACGAGACAATACGTCATCGACGTTATGGGGAACGCCTCAGGCGTGACAGGTGTCTGAAATCAAATACCAACTCACAGCAATCATGTTGACCGGCGACAGCCCGTGCATCATCAGCTCGAATGATGAGCGCGTCAATCTGGATGTATAAAAAGGGTGCCTTGAAACCGTGACAACATCCTATCGTCTGAAGGGACTGTTGCAGGCAGGCCCCGAGGTATGGCAGGGAGACGTATTGTCTCGTTCCCTGTTCTCAGGGAACTAAGGTTACATTCGTAACCAGAGACGTTCCCTTTCGAAGGGAACTCAACAATACGTCATCGACGTTATGGGGAACGAAATACCCACGCCGCCATACTGAGGGGAGTGCATGCCCAATGGCAGTGACAACTGTCAGAACCAGTAATACAAAGGACACACTCACCCTAGGTCACGTTGGGCTGTCAGTGACAGCACTCCCTACCGGTCATAGCCCAAGCTAATGAACCGAGAAACTGCCAGAACAAAGTTAATGGGAGGTATATCTGGGCCAGCTCAAAGGCTTAGGACCACAACTTCCAAATAGAAGGGGTCCCTTCTAGGGAGTGTGGCTAGGGGACTCAAGGGAATCCCAGCCAGTCACTATTCAGGAGAGCATGCCTCCTGACATGCCACCAGGCTGGCCTGGTGATCTAAGCACAGTCTGGCCATAGCCTGTCTGTCCGAGACAGAGCCTCTGGAAACTGAATTCAAAACTGAAGGCCTGCAAAGCTGGCAGAAATCATTCAGTTCCGGATCACAGAGACGGGATTACCCGGAGAGTGTAACTCAACCTCAAGAAAAGACGGAAGTCGTCCACTCAATCCATGGGTCTACCCAGTGCTCCTCCTGCTGAGGCCAAGGACCTGATTACCCTCTATGTGGGGAGCTCCAGTTCTTACCTGAGAGCTCACATCAGGAAGGCCGGTGAGGCCTGTAAACTGTCGAGCACAGAAGGTGAGAGCTCACATCAGGAAGGCCGGTGAGGCCTGTAACCTGGCGACCACAATGTGTGGGAGCTCTTACCAGGAAGGCCGGGTGAGGCCTGTAACCTGGCGACCACAGTATGTGGGAGCTCATAACCAGGAAGGCCTGGCGAGGGGACGCATCTAGAGTGGGACCCAAAGTGAAAGACTTGGGTCTGGCCACATAGAAAGGGACTGAAGCATACAGCGCATGACCCTTACCATAAAAATGGATTTTTAGAAAGTACACAAGATGCTCCATCATGTGACTTACCATAAGTATGGTTCTGACATGACCAGGAAGGCCAGATGAGGCCTATAACCTGATAGTCAAAATGTGTGGGAGCTCACATTCAGGAAGGCCTGATGAGGCCTGCAACCTGACATGTGAAAGCTCACAACCACACCCTAGCGACCTCAGTGAGTGGGAGTTCACATTCAGGAAGGCCTAGTGAGGCCTGAAACCTGACATGTGACAACTCATAACCAGGAAGGCCGAGGAGGCCTGAAACCTGGTGACCACTGAATGTGGGAGCTCAAAACCAGGAAGGCCGGCGAGGCCTATAACCTGACAACCACAGTAGGAGGGAGCTCATATCAGGAAGGCCTGACAAGGCCTGTAACCTGACAACCACACCATGTGGGGCTAGTTCCAGAAAGGCCATAAATATGGATTTTAGAAAGTACATGAAACAAAAGTGCATGTACTTAGTAAATCTGAATCCAGGAAGACCTGGATCAGAAAAAGGCGTCTGTCGTACAAACTTTGGCGACAGGACGCATCTAGAGTGGGACCCGAAGCGAAAGACTTGAGTCTGGGCCACATAAAAAGGGACTGAAGCGTACAGCGCATGACCCTTACCATAAAAATGGATTTTAGAAAGTACATGAAACAAAAGTGCATGTACTTAGTAATTCCGAATCCAGGAAGACCTGGATCAGAAAAAGGCATCTGTCGTAACAAACTTTGGCGACAGAACGCATCTAGAGTGGGACCCGAAGTGAAAGACTTGGGTCTGGCCACATAGAAAGGGACCGAAGCGTACAGCGCGTGACCCTTACCATAAAAAATGGATTTTAGAAAGTACACAAGACGTACCGTCAAGTGACTTACCATAAGTATGGTTTTAACATAATCAGGGAGGCCAGATGAGGCCTGTAACCTGATAGTCAAAATGTGTGGGAGCTCACATTCAGGAAGGCCTAATGAGGCCTACAACCTGGCAGGTGACAGCTCACAACCACACCCAAGCGACCACAGTGAGTGGGAGTTCACATTCAGGAAGGCCTGGTGAAGCCTGAAACCTGACATGTGACAACTCATAACCAGGAAGGCCGAGGAGGCCTGAAGCCTGGTGACCACTGAATGTGGGAGCTCATAACCAGGAAGGCCGGTGAGGCCTGTAACCTGGCGACCACAGCATGTGGGAGCTCATAACCAGGAAGGCCGGTGAGGCCTGTAACCTGGCGACCACAATATGTGGGAGCTCTTACCAGGAAGGCCGGGTGAGGCCTGTAACCTGGCGACCACCGTGTGTGGGAGCTCATATTCAGGAAGGCCTAGTAAGGCCTGTAACCTGCCTACCACAGTATGTGGGAGCTCTTACCAGGAAGGCCGGTGAGGCCTGTAACCTGACTACCACAATATGTGGGAGCTCTTACCAGGAAGGCCTGGTAAGGCCTGTAACCTGGCGACCACCGTGTGTGGGAGCTCATATTCAGGAAGGCCTAGTAAGGCCTGTAACCTGCCTACCACAGTATGTGGGAGCTCTTATCAGGAAGGCCGGTGAGGCCTGTAACCTGGCGACCACAGTATGTGGGAGCTTATATCAGGAAGGCCGGTGAGGCCTGTAACCTGGCGACCACAGTATGTGGGAGCTCATAACCAGGAAGGCCGGTGAGGCCTGTAACCTGGCGACCACAATATGTGGGAGCTCTTACCAGGAAGGCCGGGTGAGGCCTGTAACCTGGCGACCACAGTATGTGGGAGCTCATAACCAGGAAGGCCGGTGAGGCCTGTAACCTGGCGACCACAGTATGTGGGAGCTCATATCAGGAAGGCCGGTGAGGCCTGTAACCTGGCGACCACAGTATGTGGGAGCTCATAACCAGGAAGGCCTGGCGAGGCCTGTAACCTGGCGACCACAGCATGTGGGAGCTCATAACCAGGAAGGCCGGTGAGGCCTGTAACCTGGCGACCACCGTGTGTGGGAGCTCATATTCAGGAAGGCTGGATAAGGCCTGTGACCTGACATATGGAAGCTCATAGCCTGGAAGGCCTGGTGAGGCCTGTAACCAAGCAACCACCACATGTGGGAGCTCAACTCACTTTACAATACATTATCTTCGTTTGTTTTCCCAAACATGAACCAGGCAAGGCACTCCTAACAACCAAGCTGAAGCGGGCCATCAGAGAATTCTTGAACTCATCATGGGCCCCGCCCCAGGCCTGATGTAGGAGGAGCCTGGGAGCGATGGTGGTCAGGAGACAAGATCCAGGGAGGTGATATCTAACGTTCAGTCCGAGAACGTTTACTCTGGATCACCTCCCTGAGATCCTGCCTCCCGCGGGAGTTACGCCTCCTGCGCACCCTGCTAGGAGGAGGGGGTGCACGGGAAGCGACACTGGCCTTCTGGGTTCGTCTGTGATCCTCAGACCACGACGGACCAGGCCCTCCCGCCTGCCTGGGCTGGGCCGAGGACCTCCGCGGTATGCAGCTCTTAAACGCCGCAGAGCGCGCCCTCGCCTCCCTGAACTTATCGACCACTGTCTCGACAGAAGGTCTGAAAAGCTCAGAAGGCGAAACCGGCGAATCGAGGAGAAAGGTCTTTTCTTTCTCCCCGATGTCAGCCTGGTTGAGCCACAGATGCCTCTCCGTGGCCACCATAGCAGCCATCGCACGACCGATGGAAACCGCAGACTGCTTGGTGGCCCGGAGAGTCAAATCCGTGGTGCGGCGCAGCTCCGCGACCGCGTCAGGGGACAGGCCGGCCCCCTGATCGAGGTCCCGCAGCAGGTCGGCTTGGTAGGCCTGAAGGACCGCGAGGGTGTGTAGAACCGCACCCGCCTGACCTGCTGCCGTGTACGCTCTGCCATTCAAGCGCGAAGTTGTCTTGAGCGGCTTGGATGGCAGGGTCGGAGCTTCTAGTGAAGATGACCGACCAGAGGCGAGATAGTTAGCCAACGTCTCGTCCACTGGCGGCATCGTCACATACCCGTGCTCCGCGGCTCCCTCCACAGCAGCGAAACTAGCCCGCTGATGCAGATAGAGACGCGCGGAGAACGGGTTCTTCCATGCCTTCTCGATCTCAGAGTGAAGATCGGGAAGAAATGGAAGGCTCAACCGAGCTGGTGGCTTACGGGTGGGGAGGAACCGGTCATCCAAGATACCACGAGCGGGTTCCTCCCGGACGCGCCTCCACTGCAGCTGCAATCTTTCCGTGGCGCGCCCCATAACATCCACCAGCTCAGCGTACACTGGGCAGGAGGGCTGAGATGGTTCGGTCTCGACCAAACTGACATCATCAACACCCACCTCCTGCCCGGCCCGAAGAGAACCAGTTACAGATCCATCAGAGAGAGAAAGAACATCCTCAACATCGACCTGTAACTCACCCTCGTCAGCTGGCAGATCACCCGAGAGGTTAACACTCCTCTCCAGATGATCTGCCAGCTCCATCTGAGAACCCCACGAGATCAACCGCCGCTGAGCCTCAGCCCGAGCGGGACCGGAACCGCGGGGTTCAGATGCCGCGCCCACTTCCCTCGAGAAGTGGGACAGACGAGAGCGGAGAGTTTTGATCGTAAAACTCTCACAGTTCGCGCAGAAAGCTCCCTCGAGAGCTTCCCGCGCATGCTCTTCCCCCAGGCAAAACACGCACAGATCGTGTGAATCTCCCGGTGTCAAATATCTAGGACACGGGTCAGCACACTTGCGGAAGGTATTACGCCGCTTCTCTGTACGCTTCATCTTGCACGTTGATTATTTTTCAAACAGACAAACAGTCCCTGAAGACGAAAGGATATTGTCACGGTTTCAAGGCACCCTTTTTATACATCCAGATTGACGCGCTCATCATTCGAGCTGATGATGCACGGGCTGTCGCCGGTCAACATGATTGCTGTGAGTTGGTATTTGATTTCAGACACCTGTCACGCCTGAGGCGTTCCCCATAACGTCGATGACGTATTGTTGAGTTCCCTTCGAAAGGGAACGCCCACATCAGAACGCGCCACATCAGATCTCGTCTTGCTGCGCAGTGAGGAATAATTCCTGGAAAAGTTAACTCAGTTACCCGTTTCATTCGAGGAGCACGGATTCAGCTGATGTAGTAAGTCATTTATTCTTAAGTGCTTTGTTCTAATCGTGTTATTGAATAGTGTCTGTAAACTGCACAAAGACTGTTTAAATTTTAAACGCGTGTCTGTGTGCGAATGAATGGACGAATTCACAGACGCGCGCGCGCTGTGCGTTCATTCACTCTCGCTCCTACATTAGTAAGACTACTGAGATTTGTTCTAATCGCAATATAGAATATTATCTGTAAAACCAAAAAGACTGTTTAAATATGAATCGGGTGTCTGGGTGTGTGAACAAACGAACGCACAGATGCATAGCCTACTGTTACAGACGAAATAGATTAGAAAGTTTTTACTATAAAATAGACATCAAACAAGCTTTAGCTAGACAGTTTCTGCTCATATGTTAAATATATAGTAGCCTATGTTTTGTAAAAAAAAAACTAATCAACTGTTATCCAATGCAAGCTTATAATAGCCTACTTTATATGGAAAAAAATTATTTTCAAGATGTTTCCAACTCTAACTTTGAACCAATTCTATACAATGACCCATATAACCTATTTGACCAGGATTTGTTTCCAGGTATGACTAAAAATGGGTTTTTGACTTTCATTTATATTTTGATTATATGAAGAGTTCAGATGCAAAAGCCTCTAGTGCCATTTGAAATTTTCTTCTAAAATGATAATTTTTATCAAGCTTGTACATTTTAAGTTCAGTAATTTCACTTAAATGACAATTATTAGGTAATCTTCATTGCCATTTAAGTGAAATTACTGAACTTAAATATACAAGCTTGATAAAAATTATCATTCTAGAAGAAAATTTCAAATGGCACTTAGAGGCTTTTGCAAAATTGAAAGGACAACATACATACATACATGCATACATACACACACACACATATATATATATATATATATATATATATATATATATATATATATATATATATATATATATATATATATATATATATATATATATATATTCTGGGTAATATGCTGTATAGTGGCACTTTATGGAGAGGGGAAGGTGCAATTCAGTTAATAGCACACACGTGAGGGCTGGGGATCACAAAATGGTGTTGATAACCAGGGGGTCACAGCTGTTGTCCCACTAGATGCAAAGTGTGGGTAGTGGTTATTGCCCACTATCTGCACGTTGTATGAGGGGATCCCAAGATTGTCGTCTGTAAACTTTTTTGGTGGCCATTGATTCTTCCTGGGGAACTGTTTTCCTCCTCTGAGGTCCTGTGTTATATATATATATATATATACACACACACACATTTTCTGTGTTGTTTCGAACTATCTGATGTGATTACCTCAATTGTGAATATGTGATCAGTGAAACGTATATAATACAGACAACAATATTTTATCTCACCATCTCATCTTTATTGTGCTGTTTTTCTTTATATTATAGACTCACTGTCTGTAATCTTACTGGTCAGTGCTGTTAAAATTTTTGTCTTCATTTCTACAATCATCAAACTCACTGAGAGAGCTGCAGGATTCAGGAGTGAAGCTGCTCTCTGATGGACTGAAGATGTATGATGGACATTCACAATGTCATCTCAACATATTCATTAGTGAGCACTTCTTTGCCAAGATAATCCATCCACCTCACAGGTGTGGCATATCAAGATATTGATTAAACAGCATCATTATTGCACAGGTGTGCCATAGGCTGGCCACAACAAAACCGAAAACCAGTCAGTATCTGTTGTGACCACCATTGGTCTCACGCAGTGCAACACATCTCCTTCACATCGAGTTGATCAGGTTGTTGATTGTGGCCTATGGAATGTTGGTCCACTCCTCTTCAATGGCTGTGCAAAGTTGCTGGATATTTGCAGGACCTGGAACACGCTGTCGTATACGCCGATCCAGATTATCCCAAACATGCTCAATGGATGACATGTCCGGTGAGTATGCTGGCCATGCAAGAACTGGGATGTTTTCAGCTTCCAGGAATTGTGTACAGATCATTGCAACATAGGGCTGTGCATTATCATGCTGCAACACAAGGTAATGGTCGTGGATGAATGGCACAACAATGAGACTCAGGATTTCGTCACGGTATCTCTGTGCATTCAAATTGCCATCAATAAAATGCACCTGTGTTTGTTGTCCATAACATAGGGGAGCGCGGGGCACAACCTAACGCGGGGTTAAATGTAACACGGACCTTTTACATAGTTAGTCGGGATCAAGCAGGTTGTGTTTCCACTCTTTTTCTCGCGCTGCCAGAAGACGGTCTCCCGCGAATTTGCGGAAAGTTTTGATAAGATTTCATGAAGATGCTGGACAAAGAGTGTTTTGACACCATGCAAGTAAATTTTTTCATCATAGGTTTTTTTCGGTTTCTGAGTTGGGTGTGTACGTCACCAAATCTAACTTTATATTGCCTTAATAACTGTCTTGTTGGCTAAAACATAGCACCGTTTTGAAACATGTCAGCAACTCCTAGCAACTGTTAGCTAGGCTTAAAATATGTTTTACACAGCGGGGTTAGATGTAGCACAGTGTTACAAACAAGCCGCCAAGTGTACAATGATAATCAAATGAAAACAGGGAGCCACACAACTTCTAGGTTTGAGTATTTATTTATATATTTAACTTTGTTGGACTTTCACAAACAATGTTGGATTTTTTTATTTTTTTTTATTTAGTTTACTATGCATTGATCACTTGTTTCTTTTTTTTTTTAAATATAGCCTGGTTTTAATGCAATAAACCCTTTAATTTTTTTATTAAATTTTTTATTATTATTACTGTTATTATTATCAATAATAATAATTTTACATGCAGCTGCCACACATAAATGTAATTCAATTGCAATTACAATATTTGATGATTTTATTTATTTATTTATGTATTGCTTGCAAAACTGTGCAGCCCTTTTCTATGTCTCTATCCATGATATTGATCCATAATAGAAGGATGATTGGGTGAAGGATGGATGTATGGATATCTATCTATACAGATGCACAAACAATATCAAACTATGCAGATAAAATAGTACTGAATTATGTGTGTTACACACAAGTGTTACAACTAACCCCTCTGTCTGTTACAATTAACCCCACATATGGGGTAGGTTGTAACATTTGCACTTCTGTCACTTTCAGTGCAACTGTACGAAAATGGAAGCTCCTAGAAAAAAACTTTAAGTGTTCATATGTAGCAGAGATGTGTATGTTGCTTGTGTAAAAAAAAGATGAATCTAACTTAATTATTTTTTAAATAATTGAGCCAAAACCAAAATGTGTTAGGTTGTGCCCCGCTCTCCCCTATGCCTCCCCATAACATAACCCCACCGCCACCATGGGCCACTCGATCCACAACGTTTTGTTTACAGAAGAAATAATAGGTTAGTAACCAAATGTTACCACTGTATTAGCCCTATGGAAAAACAATGCCAACTTTTAGGCCATGTTTACACCTGGTATTAGGATGTGGTATTAAGATGGGTTGATCAATCACATTTGTCCACTTTCAATTTCTTCGAGGGGAGGGTCTATGGCTGGGTAAATGTTTGGGCTTTTTCAGATCTTTCAATCTAATGGACAAAATAAGCTGATGAAGGAAAAACACACGGAGAGCAGCAGCTTTTGTTTCATCTCTGACAGCCACAAGGTGACACTGAACGCTGTGAGTGTGTGTTAGAAATCAGAAATGGTGAGAGAACATTGTTTTTGGTAAGTTTTTTTTGTCTTCAAACCAAACTTGGGTCTTCAGCTGACAAAGTTTAAATCCTGTCTAGCTAGAGCTCTTCCCATAATGTTTACCCATTAGGTCAGTAGGCAGGAGTACGGAAGCGAATAGCATTCACTTGAGGAAAAAAAATCGACTCTGTTTTTCTGAATTAACAAGTTAATTATCTCAGAATTACGAGATAATTTTTCACAGAATTTTTTTTTGCTCTGTTTTATATAATATACTTAAATAAAACACATATATAAAGAGTTGTCTGTTCATTATAGCGTTATCTGTATGCTAGTATCCCGCTAGCCTGTTAACCTGCCATCCGTACTTGCCATCTTTTTTTTCTCTCTCTGGCGCTCGCGCCTTTTATGAGTCTATCAAGCAACTAAGGTAAGTAGAATCAGTCAACAAACACGGTGAGTAATGTCTTCTCCTGTTATTGTCACTTGTTATAGACACGCATCCAAACATTAATCGAGGATAGTAAGAGTGGAAGGGCTTTAGATTCTGCTTTGGATGTGACCAGCTTAGTGAACTCTGTAAATTGTTCGTTCCAGCTGTAGAGCCCGTGCAGCAGGACAACTGGGTGACCGTGAGAAGCTGTAGTCGCAGGACAAAACACCGCTCTTCCGTTCCGATAACAACATTAAACAGGTTCTCCCCTCTCACTGATACACCCACTGAGAATCCTGTTGAAAGTGCCCAAGTTATTGGCGATTATATTACATGGAACGTGAAAATAGGGCTGGCTAATGCTAATCGTAAATTCTCTAAGATTATATTCACGTCGACACTAATGATGTTCGAAAAATTAACCTTAAATCTTGTCAAAAGATATCCGTTTGACTGGACCTGTCAACAGAAAGTCTTGTTTGGTACCTCAAGACTCGCTCATATTCACAGCCTTCTATTAGCGTGGGGTGTGTTTCCCGTACAACAACAGAATTTGCTGGTTCACTACCATCGTACGATGCATCGTTGAAGAAATCAACTAGCTAGTCACGACTGTTTCCCGAATCAGTATTGTCGCAAATTGGTTGTTCAACCACATTGGCTAATGATGTCACGCAGGTGGTGGAGTAGTAACTTTCTTTAATGAATATGTTTGAGATGCAATTAATGCTAGATGTTTTGCTATAATTATGAACATAGTATCTGAGGACAATTTTTTTCTCAGTTATTTTGCTTTATTTCCACATTCAATCATAGATAGACTCGTTCAGTAGGCTAGAGCGTTCGCACATGTGCACTCTTCAAAAAAACGGTGCTTTAAAATCTCGACAAACTAAAAGACGTAAATGACATTTGTGTGACGATCGGCAGCTGTAGTGCCCTCGAAAGCCACTGGAGGGCACTCTCTCATTGTGTTATATTTTCCCCATGGACTCATTATGTTTTATTATGTTCAGATGTGTTTCATTATTGGTTATTGAGTTCCTGATTTAAACCTGTGTTTCTCCTCTATCCTTTGCGAAGTCTTGTTACCTTGTGAGCGTACATCTCTGAGCATTATTCCCTGTTTGAGTATTCCGTGTTTCCCTGGACTCTGACCCTTGCCTGTCTTCTGGACTGTTTATTAACCTGTGCTGCCTGTCTCGACCTAAGCCTGTTATCACCACGAGTTACTGGATTGCCCCTTGTTTAACTGTTTGCCTGAGTTTATGTCTGCTTTTAAGTTAAAATAAAATGCTGCACATGGACCGCCTCTGTCCGTACGTTACAATTTGTATGTATTCTAAATAAAAGATACATATTGTAATGAATGTCAGCTTGCTTATTTTGCTTAAGACGAAGATTTATTAATTCCACATGTCATGCAAACTAGAAACTATGCTTCTAACCACAGGTCGAGAGATGTCGTTCCAACCACATAACTTTACGATGCTGTTTGCGAGTGTTCGTTGGAACGATGGTTTCGGGAAACACTGACTCGTTGAACTGCTGATAATGACGGAACTTGAGACCATAGTTGGCTAAAGATGCTTTTGGGAAACGCACCCCTGAGAATTTGACTGAAAAAGCCAGAGAAGAGCAGAAGCAGGAGACGGAGTGATGTTAATAAAAGAGCAGAGTTTATTGAATAATCTTATATATGTCTCAATGCTCAGACTTCGTCTGGCCAGTACAATTCCAACAAGTGTCATTATACCAAGGGAAAAAAAATGGAAAATTACTGCTTCACAACATCGTCCTGTGAAGTTAAAAACCTTTAAGACATTCTCTTATCTTCTCCCATGAAGACAAATATCCCTTTAGATGACTAATGATTATAAAATAAAAATCATATATAAACTATGTTTGATTGATTTATTGAAAATCTATATAATCCAATGTTTTCATATATGATTAAGAGGGGGTAATGAAAAATCTGAAGATTGATTAAAAGCAAGCAAACCTTCATGATCATTATCAAAACATGCTTTGAAAAGCTTCCCTTCTACATGCTCTTTAAAACAGGTCTTCTCTGTCATACCGTGTTCCAGCGTCATTTGACGGGAAGTTTCTAACATTGGCATTGTGTCTCACAAAACAAATCATTATCAACACTCGTATGTAATGTACAAGAGTGTATAAATGACTAATGATTAATGATTATCAATGATTATAAAATGAAATCATATAAAAACTATGTTTTACATCTTATGTAGGTCATATGGTGCTTTTTAATGTTTTCCTTTAATGTGTAATAATGTATCTGTTTCTATATGTAAACAAAATAGTTATAAAGCAAATATTCTCCCACAAAGAGATTTTTTCTTGGTTGGTTTCAATAGATCTGACTCGGGCCTGAACTGATAAGATAAAGCGACAACATTATTATTAATAACTGTGTGTTTATAAAAAGCTGAAGCTGGCGATTATAGTGAGGGTGTTATACTTAGGACACACGCTTGAAGTGTTTGGCCAATCACAACGCACTAGGTCAGCTGGCCAATCAGAGCACTCTGAGCTTTTCAGAAGGAGGGGCTTTGTAGAAATCGGCGCTTTTCAGACAGACTGGGAATAGAGCTGCAATAATGTACAGTATGTGAGAAATAATGTTTTTTACATTAAAGCATGTTAATCTATTCTATTACACCCAATAATGAAAATAATGAACTTTTAATATAGCATCATATGACCCCTTTAAGACTCTAAGTACAGGAAATCTACTGTACGTCTGCTAAAAAATAAGAATGATATAAGTATGATAAGGGCAGCAAGTGACAGCTAGCAGGACGGCCTCCTCAAGATCTTGAACAAGCAGTAAACTCGATAAACTTGCCATTCTAGAGAACAGACAGAAAGAGAATAATACATTTCTGCACTTTAACTGGAACAAGTTATGCAATTTTCAATATGCAAAATTTAGATTGTCGTCACAATGTTTTCTATTATTGGTAACACTTTACAATATGGGTGCACTAATATGCATTAATTCATGTTTAACCAATGCAATGATTACTGCATCAGTAACTAATACAAATTCTAAATGATTAATATATTAATCATTTAGAATCAATATAATTAATCAATATATAAATAAGTAATATGAATTGTTAATAATTAAATGTGTCATAATGTATTAATTCCTTCATAACATATATATTAACTAATAGTGTAAATTAATGCGTTAATCACCACAAGGGATTGAAGTCATGTACTTCAACTTCCAGTTGTCTGCTTTAATTAATCATTCGCTGATGATTTGCACATGTATCATTATGTTATGACTTTACTTGTTGAGGCACATGACTATTAACTAACCGTTAAGTAATATGTAATTTTGGTTTTGACATCCACACTAAGCCATGGATTTCAATTTCCAACCATCTACAACCAATATTTCACTGAGTCAGATGAACTGCCGCATCCAGTACCTTGTTGTTCATGCACAGGAATATGTCAGGTTAAGCTTGAGGTCGTGGAACACTGAGAACGTGCGACCGAGCACTGCTATTTTATAACACTGTGTCTAGACTGGACAAAGACAATTGAACCCATTATAATCAGTGATACTACACTGGATGCGGCGCGACGCTACACGACAAAACCCGACAGTAAACTGATGCCACATTCTATTTCTGACGTACTCCGAGCTCTTGTGCTCGTACTTCTGTAACGAAGGACAAATGGACTTGCAATGGTCTGTCATGTCCAGTGTAGACAGCTGGTCTCATCCAGTTTAAACACAGTGTAACAGCAGTCAGGAGTTCAGATTCTGGTGTGCTGATATTTGTGTGAGGCCCAACTTACCCATCCTTCAAACACTCTCTGACATTTCATTCACTGCATGTGCAACTGTCAAAACCCATAACCATAATGACATATTAGGCTACTTAACAATTAGTTAATAGTCATGTGCCTCAACAAGTAAAGTCATAACATAATGATACATTTGCAAATCATTACCTAATGATTAATTAAAGCAGACAATTCAAAGTTGAAGTGCATTGCTTTGACCAATTGTGGTAATTAACGCATCAATTTACACTATTAGTTAATAAAATGTTATTAAGGAATTAATACATTATGACACATTTAATTAATAATAATTCATATATTACTTAATATATTAACCATTTAGAATATTTATTAGTTGCTGATGCAGAAATCATTAATTCATGGTTAAGTTCTTCAAGAGTTATACATTACCACATGATTATCTGTGCATTAGTCAAGCATGAATTAATGCATATTAGTGCACCCGTATTGTAAAGTGTTACCCTATTATTGTAATATGGAATGATTTGGATGCACATTTTAATGCATTTAAAAAAAACATTTATGTAATGTTAAAGTCTAAAAATATCAATATATGTAATAATAATAGCTCATTTACAAGTATCATAATATCTTTGACAAATTGCACAACATGACATTTTACATGAACATGGTGTAATTTACTATTTTTTAATACATTAATAGATATGGAAAAAAGAGTGACATGTCAGTGACCCATACATGTATACCCATACACACACACACACACACACACACGCTCCCTACCTGAGTTTGGTACTGTGCCGCCTGTTGTAAGAACTCAGTCTACTCGTTTCCAGTGGCTCTTGCCTAAATGTAAGAGAAGCCCATTAATTAAAGTTTACAGCAGGGGTGTCCAGCAAAGGCCACTGTCCTGCAAAGTTGAGCTCCAACCCCAATCATCACACCTGAACCAGCTAATCAAGGGCTGTGTTCGAAATCGACCCCAATACCCTTAAATAGGGCACTATTTGTGGGGACAGCCATTAGTATTGGTGTCCAAAACCACACTGGATGTTATCGAGTGCACTCATTGAATCCCATAATGCACTGCATTAACAAGTCAACATTATGTACACTCAACCACCAGAAAATGCAGAACTCATTTTTGTTTTTAGACAATGCAACACTGAATGCAACAAATAATGTATTGTTTCTCCATTCAAACAGTTATAAGAATAAAATGTCACTGAATGCATCAAATGTTTGGTTATAATTCTGTATTCCACACAGATCTCCATTATTAAAGGGATAGTTCACTTTGAAATTAATTTTTGATATGTTTTAGCTTACCTCCAGTGCATCCAAGATGTAGGTGTCTTTGTTTCCACAGTATCTTCAATTTTGATAATTTTAGGTAAAACCGTTGTTGTCTGTCAGTCATACAATGGAGGTGAAGGGGGTCCAACTCAAAGAGCAGTCAAAATTAAACATTATTTAATGACTCGTAAATGTAAGTACACATTGATGCCCTAAGACACGAAACGAGTGGTTTTTGTGAGAAAACGAACAGTATTTATATCTTTTTTAGCTCGTGTAAGCATATCCATGTCCAACTGATCTGAGAGCAGGGCGCTTCGGTCTGCGCATGCGTACAGCGTTCACCGGAATGCCCCGGTTCAGGTTCAAATAAATAAGGTTGTGAAAAAAAATCAACGTTGTCTGTTGGTATATAGAAATCGTCTTCCATTGCGATCCTGTATATCTAAATATGTTTAGATCTTCACAGTGTAAGGTAAAACTTCCGAAATCTCTGCATAAACAATGAGTGACGTAAACACGCGCGAGGGTGCCCTTCCGGGGCATTCCGGCGAACGCTGTACGCATGCGCAGACCGAAGCGCCCTGCTCTCAGATCATTTGGACATGGATATGCTTACACGAGCTAAAAAAGATATAAATACTGTTCGTTTTCTCACAAAAACCACTCGTTTCGTGTCTTAGGGCATCAATGTGTACTTACATTTACGAGTCATTAAATAATGTTTAATTTTGACTGCTCTTTGAGTTGGACCCCCTTCACCTCCATTGTATGACTGACAGACAACAACGGTTTTACCTAAAATTATCAAAATTGAAGATACTGTGGAAACAAAGACACCTACATCTTGGATGCACTGGAGGTAAGCTAAAACATATCAAAAATTAATTTCAAAGTGAACTATCCCTTTAACTCACCACTCCAGTGGGCTTGTGATCAACCCCAGCTAACTTCCAAATCTCCATTCCTTCAGAGTCGCCACTCGCCACAAGACTGTAAAACACACATTAGAATCTCTAAATGCTCAATCATCAACCGTAACACAGGAAGTTCATAAACTGAAGACAGACAGTTCTGGTATGTGCTCAATACACAGAAATGCACATTAATTAAACAAAATAAAAACAGGTATGCTCATATTTGTGACCGATTTTCCATTGAACTTTAATGTGCCATTTAAAAACCTTAAGCTTAACTATATTAATCAACGGAAGACTTGTAATTAAAAAAATCAGTACTAAAAAAAAAAATGCTACTAGTAATAATAATACAACCGACATGTGTGTCATTTATCAAATTGCGGTGTCCACAAGTTTATAAAAGCAATAAGCAAAGGATTGATCGAGAGGAAATGTGTGTATGTAAATGAGACCTGTGCAACTTCGTTCCAGCATCAGCCAATTCAGCCGGGGAAAAATGAGCTCCAGTCTTCCTCAGCAACTTCACAACATCCTTATGCCTACAGACAGAAAAATGACATATACAGTCACGTGTTTAATTGACTTTGCCAGTTGACCTGCGCTCATCCACGGCAGCGGTCACAGATGCTTGGCCATCCTGTTTAACAATGCTCATTACAACCTCCGTGGACTTCGAAAGCGTGGCCTTTGAATTTTGCATACTTTTAAGGATGCCGCTTCTTAATTGGGACACAGCTATTGTTTTGGAATGAGGGTGAGTAACAGACTTGTGACTAGGGATGCAAGATATATCGGACACCATATCTGTATCGGACGATATATGAAACGAGACTTCAAGAGATTTCCACGACGCATGCGCGAGAATTGCGATCTCCTTCAACTACTTCAGTTCAGTTCTCGCGCGTGCGCGTCGTGGAAATCTCTTGAAGTCTCGTTTCAGGCCTACAAGGAAGAAAAGGAATAGTCGAATAAAGTCATTATTTTTGTTTGTTTTTTCGCACAAAAAGTATTCTCGTCGCTTGATAAACTTATAGTTGAGCCACTGTTGTGACATGGAATATTTAAACATTTTCTTCATTGACTTTCTGGGCCGTCCGGTTTCAATCCCTTAGGGAGCCTATGGAGGAGTGATCCAGCTGTCACATTTAATCAAAAATATCTTCATTTGTGTTCCGAAGACGAACGAAGGTCTTACGGGGTTGGTACAGCATGGGGGTGAGTAATTAATGACTTAATTTTCATTTTTGGGTGAACTAACCCTTTAAAAGAAAATGATTTTTTTATCATCACCTCAAAGGTTGGTCAATGTATTTTTATCACCAAATTATAGTAGGCCTACCTGTAATAATTTTTAAACTGAGTTTACAGGGAAAAACACAAAACAAAATCACCAACAAGATTAAGTGTATCTTTAATGAATTTGTTTAATCTAGTTTGATCCAAGAAAAACGAAATAGCCTATGCTTATATACTTTTTTATACCAATCACTGACCGTCACTGTATGATAAACTGTCATTGAGACTGTTGTCTCAACCTGTGTTTCTAACGATTTATAAGAAGTGTCAAATAAAATACAAGATCAGCTTTTGGTATTTGAAAACGAAAGAATGTAATGTGATAATACACCTAACGAATTAACTGATCTAGAAATGCATACATGCGTTTTTCCTGTTTATTGCCGCCAACCACTTTTCTCCGTTTTGTTTCTTTTGGGATACGGTATAAAGATATTCCTTTTGTATGATCACGTATCTGATCGCATCCAAATGCACAGCATCGTTCGGGCATTATAGGAATATTTCGCGACGAGCTGTATTATCACCGGCGGTTTACCATTTTCTATTCCGTCAAGATGGCTGCTCCAAATGGCGTGACGTCACGCGGGACGTCCCTATATACTAGGCGAAAAACAGAATGTGACAAAAGAAGTATGTCAGAATGCACAGTACTTTACAATCCCATGAGGCCTCGGGAGAGGATTTGTGAATGACAGTGAAGCGACACAACTGATGCTGAAGGTCACATGATAATAACAACATGGCAAATGTATTACATTCAGATTATATTCATACTACATACAGATATTCTATATAGAACATATAGTATTTTATAGTATAGTATTCATATAGTAGTTTTTTAGTGGTCGTGAAGTAATTATTTATTCAAAATAGGTACCTTCTCAAGAGTATGCGATTTTGGACTCAGTCGAAGATTCATCCAGTAATGAAACAAGTAAAGTCTTTATGAGTGAGTCATTGAATCATTTATTCAACCAAGTTTTTCTTTTTAAATAAGTCATTCAAATTAATTTAAATATTTTTAAATGAACATTTAGTCAGAATATCTAGATACAACTAAATGTGTTTATCTGTTCAGAATTGTGGGAGAATCGTGATCTCTGTTTTAAACAAACATAATATCAATCAAGAGCGGACGGTGTTTGGCCACCTGGACTGAGCAGTTCCAGCTCTACCTCGTAAGCATGAGAGAGAGGGGCCGACCGCTGTCGGATCCGGGAGGGGCTCCACTGGAATCAAAAGAAAGCGAACCCGTGACAACCAACATATCGCTGGTAAGAGATGTCTAAAATATTTTCTTTTGGGGAAAAGTATTTTGTTTCGGGTAAGAAATGTGAGTGAACCATATTGGCTGAGGGCTGTTTCTGTGGTACGTAATCTGAGATTAATTGAGATCTATATATAGATCAAGAGGTTTCAAACAGATACGAGAGAAAATTATCTGAGATTAATTGAGGTCTGTAACAGATCAAGAGATTTCAAACAGATAGGTACCCTGAAAATTAGTTGTTCCACCACGGAGCAAATTGTTTTTAGGTGCTGAGGCTAATTAGGGGGAGCCAGAAAAGATTTTTTTTTGGTAAACCTTAATTAGGAGGGCACTAATAGTGCAACCCGACCGATTTGGGTTAAAAGAAAAAATCGGGTCTGCTGGGGACGCCTAACAGATCAGGAAAACGCGCGTTGAAGAGAAATCCACAGAGAACAGAGAAGCAGCCAATATGGGGAAGTCTCAAGGTAAGCATGCAAAATTTGATACACCGGTTTTCTATCAAATGGGAAAATTATGAGGGAAAATTTATGTTTTAGATATTGAAAAACTGAGAAAATACCATGATTTCCCCAGGGAGGGAACACTGAGCACAAATAGACTAAGAGTGTGCGAGAATCAGTGGAACAGAGCAAAAGGTTGTTGTGGCTGCGTTCAACATGTGTGTAAAAAATGTGAACAGATAATGGACTGTTGGCTTGAAGATAAAATGCCGAACTGCCAGGAGAAATAATGTTTTTACTTCTTCATCCAGTAAAGGGATGCATGACATTAGATGTCTATAGAACTCAGATTTATATGATAAGGATTGAAGTAGCAAGCAACAATAAGGCTGTCTGTGTGAAATTGAGGGAACTGTAAGTGAGGGACTTGATGGAAGAGGGAAGTGAAAAACAAAAGGTTGAGACACGTGTGTGTGAGGATTGTGCAAACAATCATGTACTGGTTAGATAATGAAGGAACTGGGATGTAGGGAAAATAAAGGAGAGGATACAGAAGGAACTGGCATGTAGGGAAAGATTGAGAAGAAATATAGTAGAAAACTATATGTGATGAAAATAAAATGTCTGACAGAATTTATGGAAGTCAAATTAACAGTTTAAATGGTATGAAAAGTCAGTTTTAGAATAAAATAAGGCATTGTATGATTAACAGGGATATATCTGCTTTATTTTATTAATGTTAAGAAAATATGGGTATTGAAGCAAATAGCTATAATGGTTGTCTGTGTAATTTACGGACTGAGTAATATAATCTGCTTTGGAGAAACAGTAGAGATAAGACTGAGACAATAATGATAATATTAAGTTGAATCTGCAGACTAACCATGTAATGGAAGAAAAAGGCTTCAAACCAGTTGTAATGAAAATAATGATGTACAAATTGTTACACTTTATGAAGAGATGACAATACCAAATTAGTAAAATGATTATGATTTGGCTATTGTGATTAAATCCGCGACTGGTGGACTGTAAAAGAATACAGAGAACTGCTTTTCCAGTGGCTCTGTTTACATTCCTGAAATGGGACACACACTGCTTCAAGAGTGTGCAGTGAGTTGGAGCCGTTTGCAAGCTCACAGTGATCAAACTATAGTCAAGGTGTCTGATGCTGTAATTGAGGCTGACACATGAACCCACCAGATGACAGAGAGTGTTTTTTAATGGTGGTCATCAGGACCATTTAATACGTAACTGTAAATGTCCACCGAGAAGGTGTTTAAAAAATGTGATAGTGACACATTTCTGATAATAATGTGGGTTTGAAAGTAGATCAGTGTTTAAATGACGACAGTAACATTTTTCGTCTGAGAAATAAGAGATAAAAACAAGGTCAAAAGATTGAAGTCTTAAAGTGAATCCTATAAGAAAGAAAAGATCTATAATAGTAATTTTTAAAAGTGAATTGATGAATACAGGTTGATGTAAAATTAATGACTCCAACAAATGTGAGTTGCAAAATATATCAAAGTAACTAACAGGATGATTGTGTTTTAATTAAACATTTTAGAAAAGGTTTAGATTAAGGAGAGAGACTAATCTCACGAATGATTTAGAATAATTGCAAAAGATGTATCAAGCAGAGAGTGCTAGCCTTGTCAAAGTTAACGTAATTGAGAACTTGACAACTAAAATTGAGAGGAAATGTGAAACGTTATTGAGAACTGGAATAATTATTTTTATTTAAGATCAAGTAAGCAGAAGCAATACTGGATTAACAGTTGCTAAATACTGATTAAACAAACAGCTTGAAAAGTTGACCATGAAAGAACTAGAAGCTGATGTTTTGCTTTCAAAGGATAAGTTTGTTATTGGCTGTAATGAAACAGTTTGCTTATCTGACTCTGATGTGTACTGTGGCTGAAACTGCCAGTGCAACAGAGACTCAATCTGAGTGGAAATTTGTAATGTCTAAATAAAGACAACTATAAAAATTATGTTTATTTGGAAACACATGTAATTTCTGGCAAATATGCCTTAAGCTGGGATAGAGCTATAGGATGGTAGATAAAAGTTTGATGTTAGAAGTTTATGAGAGTGCAGTGTGCCAGTCCTGAATGCCTCAGAGTCTCTCTCATTCAATGTCAGCTAAAAGCTGTTATCTGTGATAAGCTCTTTGTAGTAAAGCACAGTTTCAGTTGAAGAATAATAGACACAGAGATGTTAAAAGAAAAGATTATTTGTAAAACTGAATGACTTTAAAGAAGTCTTTAAAATAATAATACAGGCCTTAAACGATAGAGGTGACATTTTGATTAGCTCATTTTAGGATCAGTAACAACTTTGTCTCATTTAGTCTCCACCATTCAGGACCGATGGCTCCGTCTACAGATAAAGTTCACTGAATGTACGGATGATCTAAATTCGCTGAGTATAGTCTAAGCAGCTAGGTTTCTGCTTTTAAGATGGTTAATGGATTTAAGTGATTAAATACAGCCGTTATTAACCTGTCTCCCTGTGTGAACACTATTAGGCAATGGGAATGGCTCTGGTGACTCTTGAACGTGCCTTTCCTAAGCTCCAGAAAACAGCTGAGTTCTGTTGAAGAAAACTGTGATGGGAGAGAGCGGTCACCAGTGTGTACGTGGCTACTCAATGACGGGATGATCTTCCTGGCCAGGGGACAGCCCTACCCAGGGGGTCACGAACACTGGGCATCTCCAGATGGAGGTGTTATATGCGAGAAAGGTATGAGAGTTGAGCGCTGATTACTGGAGGCCACCGGGGTCAGCAGAGCATTGAGAGGTGAGATGCGCGGTAAGAAGTTACTGTAGTCTGACCCAGAAAGTGTGAGTTTCCTCCATACCACTCACCAGAAGAAACCGCATTAGTTGTATGGCTTGTTTTTCATTGTGACAAGTGTCTGCAACTATACCAGGGGGGACAACACCCTGAGGAGAAGAAAATTATAGACAAGGAGCTAATGGCAATGGGCTTTCAAGAGTCAGCTGAGACCGTGAGGGGATTGCCATTATTAGTTGTTGTGGAGACAGTAGCAAAACTTTTTATGTATTGGTTGCCTTATGGGCAAGGAAAATGTATAGAAGTTTATAACATAGTTCTAACTCCTGAAGGTCGTTAGACATGGTGGTGACTAAAGATGAAGACAGCTTTTGTAGATTTAAGTCTGGATAACAAAGGTGGATGGTCAAAGGTTATTGTAATGAATTTAATATTACATTTTGTATAAGTTACAGTCTTAGAAATGTATTTATAGTGAGAGAGACTGCTTGAGCGGAGGAAGGAATGGTAACTGTGTCTGTCTTTCTGTTATCGGCCTGCTAGAGCAAGCTGAAGAAAAATAATGATAAGGAACCAAAACAACCCAGCTGACTTGTCTAAAAAATCTAATGAATAATGAACAAGACATGCTTTGGAACTGGTTAAGAGACCATGTAAAATTAGGGAAAAGCTACAGAAAATATGTGAAGTTTAAAATCTTATTTAAAATTTAAATCCTTTTAACGATGATATAAGGAAAGGGCAAACATTGAGAATGAGCAGTTAACAGATGTGTGTCTAGTATGAGTGTGTGTGTGATGGTGACAGCACTTTATGTCTTGTATGTATTAGTTTGGGGTACTAATATTAGAACAGTATTGAAATTAGAACAGAACAGTTTTATCATTACAGATGGGTTAAGGCAAATGACAAATTTTAAAGAAGCCGATAATTCTGAGTGGATCGGTTGAAAAGACAATACAGAACATGGGACGAGCTTTAAGTTGATTGGACATCAAGCTCTGTCTGGTGGTAATACTTTTGTCATGCATGATGTAGATTTGAAGATCAGTTTAAGTATTTGTGTAAATTGGAATTGTGTAGTTGTAGATCACCATCTGGCATGGGGTGAGATAAATGAAAATGTTGTAGATTTGATGGCAACAACAAAATGACATATTGGCTAAGTCAATTTCGAAGTATCAAGAGAGCCCTTAACATTTATGATAATTGTGAACAAAGGGGGAGAAATGATTGACTGACATTGACCAAGTCTGTACAGCACGACCTGACCTGATAGGGAAAATTGATGACTTTAGAAATGTTTGTGATGGCTGACTTGAGAGACCAAACAACAGGCCTGAAAAGCAGGATTCGCTGTGAGACTCAGGGCCGTTGCCCTTCAAATACTTCGATAAGAAGATGAGATTGGGCTTTAAGTGAAGAATGTAATATTTTGTTTCAGAGGCAGAGAAGGATGTCTGGGCAAAATTTGGCTGAAGGACGCCGTTTGGGTTGGTGTTGATGGCAAATCAAATTAGTTTAAATTGATGAATGAGCGGGGTCATGCATCAAAAGGGGGATGGTAACAATTGCCAAATATGGTTTACTTGGGTCCCAAACAAAATTTGCTGTCTGTACATGTATTTGCAGGACTGTTTCAACAGGAACGCCAGGGCAGATGCAGCAGCGAAGGCCATGGCAGCACAGCAGACAAAAGAAACTACGTGTATTTTACTATCTGAAAATAACCTCGACATTTGTTTTTCTTTACAGAGCATGCAGACTTTTGGATGCAGGGCAGAAACAAGGCCACACCTGTGCAGCGCATAACTTAAATTTTTCTTTTACAGAATGTCAGGATGGATTGGATCAAACAGAACTGATTCTGTTCCAAATGTATAAATATTGTTTTTCAGGGGAAAAGGACCCTGAGTGCTATTAAGTGAGCAAGAAATTATCCGATGATAATGTTTCAGGTTGTTGAATCCACAGGTCACACCAAAGGGGACGAGCGGCTAGACAAGCGGTCACTAACAAAATACTTAAGGTCTCCATTCACAGGTGACAGCAGGCAAGAAATGGTTCACTCCAGTGGGGGTGCGGTCGTGATTTAAGGGAAAACCTTATAAGGATCAGAAAATGGTTGGAGAATGTGACACCTGGGTCCAAGCCTCTCACCTTAGACAACACCAACAGGCCTCAACCATCCAATAGAGCACAAAGTGAGGGATTCAAGGACGTGCTAGTAACGTGCCTCCCGAACCTACGAGGGAAAGACCATTGCAACGGCATGCAAAGTGTCACCCTGGTGAACACGGAACGTCCGTGGGGCGAACGAGATGATCAACACACCTGGAGGAACCAACTGCCAACTGATGGTTTAAGTTTAACAGAAGAATCTGCTTTTGTGATGATTTTGATGATTTTGTTTGATTGAATCAAACTAGGTATTGATTTGATTGGTGCAAATGTAGAAAATCTATTCATTTATGTGTAACAAGCAAAAAAAGACGGACCGTAATGGAGATATTAGAGTTAATTTTGAACAACTAATTTGGTTAGAGGAATGGGAAAATTATAAGACTTCTCTGGTTAGATTTGTTAAACAGTGCGTTCAATAGAGCTTACTAAATTGAATTAGAAGTGAATGAAATATGGAGATGGGCGTAGATTAATGGAAAAGGCTTAATGATAGGAGTTAGGATTGTGTGTGTTATTCTGATAATTTTGTTATTCATGGGTGAATATGATTACAGAGACAGGTGAAAACCTGCTGTCTGTTCAATTGGTGAAAATGACAGTCTATCCCAAGGATGAACAAAATGATGCGACGATACAGTTAGCGGGAGCTACAGTGAGATATGTGTTAAATGTATGTTCTGTTTGTTTTTCTTCTATTTGTTTATTTTCTGAGAAAGATTAAGGGCAAAAGATTTAAAGAAGGTAACAAGCAGCGGTCATCCGTGTTACGAGGTGGCGTACAAGGACAGGGTTTGAAACTGAGGGATTTTTATTCTGTTTGTTTTCTTACTGTGTTATAACTATTTATTCCTTACTGGTGTGACTGAGGGTCTGCTTGCAGGAGCGCAGAAACAGTGATTTCTCGTTTAGTTTACTTTACGTAAATGTTTACTTGCTAAATAATTATGGGGCTTTCCCCCACAAAAAAAACAAAACAAAACAGCCTTATGCTTCTTCATTCTAAACTTTTTCTTCACAGGTTCAAGGAGAGTGATTTGTATGTAATGACTTGAACTTGCATTTATTATTACTATTATTACAATGTTTGATTAATCAGTTATCAGAGTATGATAAACAGAGAGGAATTGTTATGGAATTTTTCCTTTATTGCTCTGATTTCAGTGATTCCTAATGATGGCCTCATCTGTTCTCACGAATGGAGAGAGAGGGGGCCTTTGATTGATAATTTACTGTGGTTGGGAGTCAGTGGAGGTAAGGAAAAGCAGGTGGTCAAGGGGTCATCTTGAGTGCATTTGTACTTTATAGCCTAAAGGGTTAAGGGGGCATTTACCTCTCAGGGCCAGGGAGGAATGGAAAAGACAAAGTATATCTCTCCTGTGAAGGGAGGGCAGAAATAAGGCCTTGGAGGACACAAGATATAAAAAAGACAGACACTGCTTCTTCTTATCTCTCCTCACTGACTCACGAATGTGTATGAGTGACGAAGATCTCTCTTGCAAGAGAATAAATACTTTTTAACCTATTAAATTGGACTCAGAGTGTCTCTTACTCAGTGATGATGTTTGTTAATAAGAAAAAAGCCACAACAGCCGCTTTGGAACAATCTCCATTGTTAAAAGCGCTATATAAATGAAGATGACTTGACTTGACTATATAGCTTCCTCACTTCCTACCTTGTAATGCATCATCCGAAGGCAGCATTTTTAAGCTTTCGTACGCAGCCAATATCTCATAAACCTAGATTACAGGTTAGTAAGTCAATAAGTAAATGAGTTTTTACCAAATGTTGGGGAAATGAGAGTGAGAAAGAGAAGTAAAATTCCTTCAGTACAGTTCAGTTCAGTTCAGGACAGATGATATGAGAGGTAGGGAAGTGGTTTACAGTAACCAAAAGGTTAAAAGTTGAAATCACAGAAATAGCCATTCATGCAACATCAGTATTTTTGTCTGGTTGCTCCAGGAGGGAGCAAAATATACTATAAGGAAGAAAGCATCCGCTAAAAAATAATAATTATAAAAGTGATCTATGGAGCATGTAACGTTATTAAAGGAGATTCATATGGGATATGAATAAGGGTGGTTTAGGTAAAGTACGCATGCTGAAGACCAGTGCACCTTCATGTTTGCATTGTAAATCTAATCATATCCTTCTCCCCTCGGTAAATGAACACAGAGGGAATGAAAGTTAAAGCTGGTCTCTTCACATTCAGGTTGCAACCAGCACAATGGACAACCCTCTCCTGAAATACAACGCTAAAGAGTACTTCTGGAAAGCCGCTCTGTGCCACTTCATCGTGGATGAATTAAACGCAAAGGTTAGTCATTTTTTAGTTAGTTCTTTATTTCAATTACTATAGTCTCTTATGGTAGCAATCCTTCTTACTAATCACATTTATTTATCTAAAAAAATTGGTTTCAAATCAGCTTCACATTGAAAAACAGGAAAATGACTGTGTTAAGGCCTGCTCAGACCGAAGACGATAACTATAAAGATTGAGTTCGAAAAATCGTTTTAAGTATTTAAAGAATAGCAGAGTTCACACCACAGCTATAACGTCACAGAGAAACAATATCATTGGAATCACATTCAGAATAATGAACGATAAAAACATGGACAGCCAATCAGAAACCATTCTGCTTTAAGAGCTTGAGCATTTAAAGCGGCAGACGACAAAACTGCAGCGCGTGCTTACAATAAACAAAACGATATTGTGTGTTGGTGTGGATGCTAATATAGTTATTGTTATAGTTATCTTTATATCTCTATATCTTGCTTGTTGTGAATGGGCCTTTAATGTTGTAAAATGAATCATTTATGAAACAATTTCAGTTGTAAAGCAGCTCCACAGAAGACAGTAGTGTCATTCAGCTCAATTTACTTCAGTGTCATTCAGTTCAGTTCAATAACTGTCAATGTTGCAGAGTTCATCGATTATGAAACAAGTTCGATTCAGCAATAGTGTTATTATTTAGCTCAAGTCAGTAGTAATGGGCATAGTTCACCCATAAATGAAAATTCTGTCATCATTTACTCACACTCATGTTATTTCAAACATGTATAAATTTCTCTCTTCTGTTGAACACAAAATAAGATATTTTGAAGAATATGGGTAACCAAACAGTTGATGCGCCCCATTGACTTCCATAGTGTATATATATATATATATATATATATATATATATATATATATATATATATATATATATATATATATATATATATATATTTTTTTTTTTTTTTTTGGAAGTCAATGGGGCGCATCAACTGATTGGTTACCGACATTTTTTAAAAGCTCTTCTTTTGTGTTCAGCAGAAGAAAGAAATTCATACAGATTTGGGATAACTCGAGGGTGAGTAAGTGATGACAACATTTTCATTTTGGGCCAACTATCCCTTAAGCCGGTTGATATTGCAGTTGTCTTACACTGACACCTAGTGGCATTCATGCAGCAAACATTTTCAACCACCAATGCCTTTGTATAAATATGCTGTTCCCATTCAGCTGTTCTTGCTCCTGACATGTAACAGCTCATCTGATGCAAATGTGCTGTTTGTTTTCTTTCAGCTTGCAATTGAAAAGTATGAAGGGATGTTTCCTGCATTCTCTGATTCAAGAGAATGTAAGCTGTTGAAAGTAAGTACAATTGTTTCATTTATTTAGCAGTATTGCGCTGCAGTGATGATGCATTTTTGTAGGCAATCCCAGAAGTTAGCATCCCCTCGACAAAAACCCAACTGGACTTTTGATTATTGCAGAGAATAAGCGTTATGAGCAAAAGTTTATGATTCTTACATGTATTGTTTTTCATGATAATCACAAATGAACACAACTTTTATGAATTTTGAAGCCTAAATTCAATCGGCAGAAGTAAAAAGGCTAAATGTGGGCTATAGGTGAACAATTAGTGTAAGGCAGTCGGTCAGTATGTACAGTATACTGAGTGCAGTAATGTGGTTGTCATATTTTGCAGTATTTGCACTGATGGTTTTGTCTTCTTGTACAGAAACTATTGGAGGCTCATGAGGAGCAGAACAGCGAGGCGTTCACTGAAGCCGTACGTTTATAACCTCTAAAATGTGCTGTGGCTTTGGGTGATCATACTGTACACTTTCGAATATAAAGGTTCTTTATTGGCATTGATGGTTAACCTCTGGAAACTTTCCATTGCACAAAAGGTTCTTTATAGGTTTTTCAGATTATTAAAAAATTCTTCAAAAAAAATTTAAATAAATTAATGGTTATTTTAAGACCTGATCGCTTAAAGATTATTTGGGGAACCAAAAATGGTTCTTCTATGGCATTACTGCAAAAACACTTTTGGACCTTTGTTTTTAAGAGTATATAAGAGACACCGGGGCTAGTTGTCACACGTGGACTCGGAGGTTTTAAGTCAAAAGTCCAGTTAAACAAATGCTTGTTTTGTTTAGTACTTTTATTTCAAATCTCTTTTAAAAAAATGAGATGATACTGATATTTTACATTTTACTCTGTTGCTATTGTGTTCGTTATTTTGTCTTGCATAATCGATTTAGTTTTGCTGAAAAGACTATTTTTGAAGGTTCATGTCTATACATAAATTGACTTTCTTAAAGAGTTAGTTCGGTATTTTACACTTAAAGCCCTGTTTTAAGATCGTTCCTGATGAAATAGAATGGTTAAGATTGAAATTTGGACAAATGCTGCTGTCCCGAGATGGTCCGGGGTGTTCACTGATATGCTCACACAAAAATCGCTGCAAAAGATGCTTTCCAACAGGTTTTATCGTAGTTTTTGTACCAAGTCAAGTCAATGGAGTCGGACAAAAACTACGATGAAACCTGTTGGAAAGCATCTTTTGCAGCGATTTTTGTGATCAGTAAAATACCGAACTAACCCTTTAAGAAATAATTGAGAAAAAAGTGTGACAACTAGCCCCTACGTCATTTATATTTATGCATTTGTCAGACATGCATTGCATTTTATCTGTTCACGCTGTGGAACATGCATCACATAATCACTGTACATATATGTGGAAAAATCAGATGCAGCTCAAATTTGTTCGCTCATTTTGATCTCTAAATCATGTGCTGACCTCCTCCAGGTGAAGGAGTTTGATTCGATCTCCCGTCTCGACCAGTGGCAGACCACCATGTTGCTGCGTATCAAGAAGACCATCCAGGGTGATGCCGGTGACCTGAAGTGATGTGTCCAGGATAAATACTGTGGCATAATATCTAGTTTAATTTCTTACCGTATATTGTGTGTGTGTGTGTGACAATCTGGTTGAACATTTCTGTAGTGATACTAGCTCAAATATCAGCCGTTTCTTGGAAAATTCAGAGGGAACTTGCATTGCAATTGCAATGCCTTGCGTTTGAGAAAATAGAAGTATATACAACACTAACATGGATAATTCTCTCATGGAAGGCATTTCTCTATCCCTTTACTTCGCCATGAGGAAATCTTTACCGTACACCCTTGTTTGTACTTGTGTGTGGCATGCGAGACCCGTAGAGCTGTTCTCTTTCTAATGTTCACCTCAGTGTTGTCACTGGCATTGTCATGCATGATAAATGTTTAAAGTGTGTTAATGTGCTGTAGAATATCAGGATTTTGTGGGTGCACTTTATTTCAGGCCTAATCAGCTGTCAGTTTAGATTGAAAACACATCGCCTTTGCTCATTTAAATCATTTTTGTGCCATTGGTCTCAGAAATGCATCCTCACGTTGTCTTTGTCGATATGGCAGTGCCAGTTCTGTCGAAGTATTTGCTTTAGTGGTTGAATTAAGCGTTGTACATGTAGAATAGTGTCTCTTGCTCACTTATGGAGGTGAATTTCTTGGCTCAAGTGATTTTTCACAGTGTGATAATACAGAAAGCCTTGATTCTCTAATGCAGATCATGTTGAATATGTACATGTAAGTTCTGATTGCTGATTTCTCGAGTATTATTTGTAATTTTACATTTATTGGTTGTCGTTTCACATGGATACGGGGCATTTGTTGTTTTGGGCATTCAGACCTTATGAATTATTTTAGTTTGAGTGCAACTTTTTGTGCTTTGAAATTCTTTACAATATTGTTGATAATTTAATGAAGAATAAACAGCTTTACTCTTTGTGTCGGTAATTAAATTGATGATTGGATGCTCTATCTAATATGTTGTATGACTGAAAGGGGATTAAAAAATGTGTGTTAAAATGTGCTTTAAAATAGGCAAGTCTTATTAAGACGTTTTAATAAATGTTCTAACTATTTATTCAAAGAGAAATGAATAAATTATCATCTACACCATGTCTGGAGTTTATGGGCATATTTTATATTCATCCTAATGCATGGAAACTCTGAACAGCAAAAATTTGCGGTAAGATGTCATTTTTTTCTGACAGGTGTGTGTATGTGATTTCAAATGCTGCAAGTATGTAAATATATCTAGAATATATTTAGACAAAATGATAAAAGGTTAATAGGGTTTCAGTTGTTAACATTTATGCAGTTGGAGGACCGTCCAAGCCCTTATTAAGGCTACCTGCAATTGAAGCCCTCACCCTAATACAGCGTCTCAACACTACAAGAGCAACAGGAGGACATTATAGCAGAATACTGTACCTCTCAGTATTCTCTGGCTTAGGCAAATTAACAAAGCCATACAAAATTGAGTTTGAGTCAGCTGCTGTCCCATATGCTCTATCTTCTCCACGTTGTGTGCCCCTGCCAATGAGAGATAAGGTGCAAGCAGAGTTAATACGCATGGAGGATATGGGAATGATTTTTAAAGTGACTCAGCCGTACTGAATCAAAAGCAGGGAGATGGAACATGGAAGCCGGTTGTGTTCGTCTGGAGCCTGTCTGAAGTTTTATGCCCAGATTGAGAAGGAGGCTTTAGCAGCCGCCTGGGCTTGTGAACGGCCGCCTTACCTCCTGGGCCTGAAATTTAGACTGGAGATGGATCACAAACCACTGATCTCGCTGTTAAGCAACAAAGCACTAGAGGAACTACCTCCTCCACGAATACTGCGGTTTCATCTGAGGCTGATGAAGATCAATTTTGACATATATGCATGTGCAAATGATAACCGCCGACACATTATCCAGAGCTAAATGAAACACACATTCACAGAGGTGGGGAAGGAGAATGAGAGTGATATTAAGGTGTTTGTGGATTCTGTAATTCAAGCCCTCCCAGCTACAGAAATGTGGCTGAAATAATCAAGAACCAGAAGGCTGATCCTATCTGCGCTAAACTCACCAATACTGTGAGACTGAATGGCCTGACTCCTGAGTAACATGTCCTTCCACCAGAGCTGGGACCATATCTGAGAGAGAAAATCTTACTGCGGCGGGAGCGCTGCTTCTGAGGGGCCAAATAATCGTGATTCCCCACGGCATGAGGCAAGAAATCCTCCAAAGGATACACAAGGGTCACCAGGGTATAGTAATATGGGAACTACGTGTAAGCGAACTGTTATATACAGGCATATAAGTGGGGACACAGTGTTATGATGCGAGTTCCAGAGTAAAGAGTTATTCTGAGAATCACAAGCATTCCCGGCGTGTTATTGTAAACACTGTAGATAACACAACACAATGCGAGATAAGATTCAAGTAGCTAAACAGCTGTTTTACAATCGAAGTTTTAAACAACCGACAGAAATAATCAGTTTGCAAAGCTCAGCTACAGGTCAAGATAAAGAGACTGAGAGAAGAAGAAAGAAGGTGATGGAGATGAGAGAGGAAGTATGCCCAGAGTGAGATTAACATTATTACAATGAATTCGTATTTAACACACATATACATCTTTGCCAATGACAGTGGAAACTATAAGCTCAATTTAACACCACAAGCACATATTAAATATATTGCCATTATTATTGTATAAATTATATATCACTGATTCTTGAGAGTCGGGACAAAACACGTTTTAAAAAACTTTTTAAAAAAATACACACTATATCAATTAGAGTTGTATGTTTCTGCAGAGAAAGGTCTTATTTAACCATGTAAAGGAACAGGTTCTAAATAAAAACACATTTTTAACAAACAAACATGTTTCCCTTCAGAACTGGATTTGTGTCAACTCCGTCAGACACACTAAAAAGTATACAATTTTAATTCTTCCAATCCAACAAGAATCTAAAGTTCTGAAGTATATTGTAATAGTGTTTAGTTACTCTGATATGTAAAAAATATACAATATATAAACTTAAATTGTGATTTCACACTATTCTGAAAACTCAGATTTCTAAATATTTGCATTTTCAAACTTTGATTTTAATTTCAATATTGTAAAAATAAATTCCTTAAATAAATAAAACATAAGAAGATGTAGATCAGATGCTCCTTTATTACAAAAACAACATAAACTGAAGGAAGAACATTTTTCCCCAAAAAAATGAACAAAAACAAAAACATACATCCAATGCTGTTGATGAAGATCTGACGGTGTTGATGAAAAACTGACGGTGTTGATGAAGATCTGACGGTGTTGATGAAGATCTGACGGTGTTGATGAAAAACTGACGGTGTTGATGAAGATCTGACGGTGTTGATGAAAAACTGACGGTGTTGATGAAGATCTGACGGTGTTGATGAAAAACTGACGGTGTTGATGAAGATCTGACGGTGTTGATGAAAAACTGACGGTGTTGATGAAGATCTGACGGTGTTGATGAAAAACTGACAGTGTTGACAAAACATATGTGTGCATTGTGATTATTGAACAGATGTGCTCTTTAAACTACTACTAAAACTACTCCTTGTTATTAGAGTATTGAACTTACTGTAAAGCAAACTATAATAAACATATTGCACATCGTTTCCAACTATTATAAATTACACCATTTCCAACTAACAAAAAAAAAAAACAATGAGGGAAACCAGGGGCCCTCCTCCCCCTCTGTCTTCATCTACCTCCCCTATACCACTTCCTGCTCTCCTTTTTCTCATCCACTTCTTCTCCTCTTCCTTTCCTCCTTTGTAAGTAGCCATTTACTTTAAAGTGGCATGTGTGTGTGTGCGTATGTGTGTGTTTGGGTGTGTTGGATGTGTGATTGCCCTGCACTGCCTACTTTATACTGGGTGTAATCTTAAATTGACATTCCTTGACAACAATACTGCAACACATAATCTGTAGCTTAGAATCAGGTTCAATTAGCTTACTTAAGATTTCATTTTTGTCTAACCTGCGCTTATGCCTTGAGCAGCAGGCGTCGGACATGCGTATGGTTAAATAATGTAATGCATGCTATGTATGTGCATTTATGTGTAAATAAAACCCTGAAATAACAGTTTAACCCTTCACTATATTCACAAATAATATTATATTCGCACATTAAGAGGTTATTGGTGGATTTGTCAACTCCGTCAGCTTACAGGTCAACTCCGTCAGACATAGAACCTGACGGAGTTGACGTCTGACGGAGTTGATGTAAGGGCATGTATTTTCCCGCCAAAACATGTATTGTACACTGCAGCTAGGTAGTTTTTCCTCAGTTGCTAGCTGTCCCTATAACCTCACTAAAATGCTTAAATTCAATCCACTATGGTTTAAAAAAAAGTATCTTAACAGAAAGATGGTATTGACATGGTGCAGCTGTGACCATAGGAATATTGACATTGTTTGTCTAAAATATAAAAAAAATGTAAAACGTACCAGAGCATGTGTGGTAGTGCTGCATTCACCACAGACATGGAGATGAAAAGGGGTCCTCAAGGATATAGCTGACCATGCTATTTCCTGATTTAAAGAGCTTTATGAAAAAATCTGACGGAGTTGACAGAAACTGAGGACACAACTTTAATAGGCAGATATTTATGGAAAATATTGTTTGATGTTCAGTTCATGCATTGTTTTTTATATTTATACCCCTTATTTTTTATTTGATATATATGTTTTCACAATTGTAGAGCTTTTTTAAAGTTTTTTGGGATGGTTAATATTGTAACCTATTAATGAGGACAAGTGCAATAACATGGACCATCTAACCACAGACCATACATTTAAACAACTTTTCCCCAAAAAGATAAAAAAGTTTATTCTAAAAATCAGATAGGTATAGACAATTCCTTTAGATTTAACTTTGTAAGTATGTAATACATGATGAATTTCTTAATTTTTGCTATAAATTAGACTTTTCTATGTGGGACATGTTTTGTCCCGACTCTCAAGAATCAGTGATATATATATATATATATATATATATATATATATATATATATATATATATATATATATATGTATACCTTGAATGTGTTCGCACAACTTGCATCATTAAGCCAGTAGGTGGCGACAAGTGGCTGTCTTTATGAGTGAGCAATTGAACCATTAAATTAACAGATTAGTCCAAAAACATTGATTATTGATTCTGCCTGTAGCTGAGGCGTGCTACTACTATAATAATACGCTGATTGAGGCGGCCAAATATGGACTGGATTCCGGTCAGAGAATCAGGGAGCGGAGAGAAGATTCTTCACAGAGATGTTTTATTGTACAGTCTTTGGGTGGTTATCTGGATTAGTTATTCATTGGCAATGATGTCTGTATTAATGGTATCAAGGCATAAACGCATTAAACAAACATAAATAAGCGTGAAGAGGTGAACATTCCCCAAGACAGTCTTCCTGTGTGTACCACTATATTCGGTCCGTGTGGCAAACAACTTTGATTCCTAGGACAGGCTTTCGTACACAGCCGCCCCCAATTATCTGACTGGAGAATTGAAAACACAGAAAGTCTGTCTACAGTATCTAATGATCCTCCTCAAAAGGCGGAAGTAGAATCAACCTAACAACTGGACGAGTGTAGGATTTCCCATTAACACTGACGCGAGCAGCGCGAACTTTCCCATCAGGTCCAGCCAATGTGTCAGACACCGTGCCCACAGGCCACAAGGCACGAGGAAGTTGGGGATCAACAATGAGAACGACTTCGCCCACAGTTAGCTCTTTGCCATCCTTTCTCCACTTCTGCCGCTCCTGTAAACTTGGGAGGTAATCTCTGATAAAGGCAGTCCAGAAATGATCCGCCAACACCTGGCTATGTCTCCATCTGCGTCTTCCGAGCAGGTTGGTAGAGTCGAAAAAGACTTGAGGTAGGGAGGCATCACGACGGCCCATAAGGAGCAGGTTTGGCGTCACTGGGTCAACGTCTGCTACATCGGAGGATACATAGCCGAGAGGCTTGGCATTTAGAATACCCTCAACCTCCGCTAACAACGTCCGCAGCACTGGCTCTGGGACCGTTTGCTCTCGCAGAATAACCCGTAGTGCAGTCTTTACAGATTTAACTTCACGCTCCCAGGTTCCTCCGAAATGAGGAGCATTAGGTGGAATGTGGCGGAATCTGATCTTCTGTGGAGCAAGCAGCTCCTGAAGCTTGGGTGCCATGGCATCAAAAGTGTCACGCAGTTCGCGGTCTCCTCCTACAAAGTTGGTGCCGTTGTCACATAGCAATTCCATGGGCTTACCTCGTCTTGCTATAAAGCGACGCAAAGAGAGCAGGAATGCATCAGTGTCAAGGTGCTCCAACAGATCTAGGTGCACACATCGGGTTGTCATGCACTTATAAAGGATACCCCATCTTTTTTCATGGCGACGACCAATCTTGACTGAAAGGGGCCCGAAACAATCCACTCCAGTAAAATAGAACGGTGGTTGGTGAAGTTGCAGCCTGCAGGATGGAAGATCGGCCATTTGGGGAACTTCAGGCTTGGCTCGCCAGAACTGACAATCTGGGCATTTGCGTTGATGCTTACGGACGGCTTCCCGACCCCGAAGTATCCAATATTGGCGACGCAATTCCGCTAGCACCCTTTCAGAACCAGGATGCAGAAGTCGGCTGTCCATTTCTTTAATTAACAGCTTCGTTGTAGAATGACCAGGGTCTAACAGTATAGGGTGAATAGTATCAAGGTCAAGGTCAATAGCTCTACGTAACCGTCCCCCTACTCTGATAAGACCTGTGTCTTTATCGTACTCTGGTGCAAGGGATGCCAAACGGCTGGTATCTGGAATCGGCTGTCCAGTCTTCAAAGCTTGAACTTCTAGTGGGAATGAGTCCTGTTGAGCTTGGGCCAGAATAAGCTTCTCTGCTTCAACATAGTCATCAGCTTGCAGTGAAGAGTCACTGTTTGCAGCAGCCGCCCCGTGTAGGGACCTGACAGTGGCCTCAATAAGCTCTAGCCATGTGCGAAATTGATCGGGGTCTACAAGTAACTGATTGGTAACTTTGACAGTGCCGATGAATGCAGTTTTCCTCAACTCGCTGATCTCAGATTCTACCTTAGTGACGGGTGTAGATGGCCACTGATCAGAAGGTAGAAGGAGGAAGTCGGGTCCTGAACTCCACGGGTGAGGTCCTGCTATCTGGGTCAGTGTCAGGCCTCTTGTGATGTGGTCAGCAGGATTTTGAGCTGAATCAACATATCGCCATTCAGCCGTGTCTGTAAGGGTCTGGATTTCTACTATGCGCGTCCCTACAAATACCTTGTAGCGACAGGACTCAGAGGTTAGCCAGTTCAGCACAGTTGTTGAGTCAGACCAGAGGGTGACTATCTGGAATTTATGAGGCAACTCAGTCTGGATCACTGTCGCTAACTGGGCACCGGTCAGGGCTGCACTCAGTTCCAAACGAGGCATGGAGAGGCATTTTCTGGGAGCCACTCTGGATCTGGCCAGAACAAAGGCAACATGGATGTGGCCTTGATCATCAGTAGTACGCAAATAGGCCACTGAGCCGTATGCTCTTTCTGATGCGTCACAGAATATGTGGAGTTCCCGGATGGCACTAGGGTAATCAGCACAGGCTGGGGCATAAGGTCGGGGAAATTGCAGCTGAAGGAGATTAGGAATCTCTCGCATCCAAATTAGCCACTTCTCTCTTAACTGTAAAGGTGTTATTGGATCGTCCCAGCCCAAATTCTGCTTCCAGAGGTCTTGGATGAGAACTTTGGCCCGGGTAGTAAACGGGATGATATACCCCAGCGGGTCATACTGACTGGCCAAGGTCTTGTACACGTTTCTCATGGTAGGCTCTAGATGCTCGGTTGATCGCAACTTATAGCCTAGGGTGTCACCGAGACAGTCCCACCGTAGGCCCAGAGTGGGTTCTTGTAGGTCTGTACTGGCTTTTGTCAACCACAGTTCACTGTTAGCAGACCGGGCTTCTGCAGGAAGATGTCCGATTACAGAGGGTACATTGCAGGCCCACTGTCTGAGGTCGAAGCCTCCCTCAGACAGTAATTGACGAAGTCCATCAACTACCTCCTTAGCTTCACCAGAGTTCGAAGTGCTGTGCAAGCAGTTATCAACATAGAAGGAATTCTCAACTATGTTAACCAGACTGACCTGGTTGTTCTGGTGGTCTTGGGCACTGCGCTGGAGGGCGTAAATGGCGCAACACGGGCTGCATGTAGTTCCGAACGGAAGCACTTGCCATTCATATATCTCAGGCTCCTGGTCTCTGCACATGTCCCTCCAAAGAAACCGCAACACTGGCTTGTCCTTGGGCAACAAGCGTACCTGATGGAACATAGCTTTTATGTCCCCACTCATGGCTACTGTGTGTTGTCGGAACCTCAGAAGCACACCTAACAAAGAGGATCCCAGCATCGGACCAGGAAGCAGCTGACTGTTCAAGGACTGGCCCTGATGTTGGAATGAACAGTTAAAGACGATCCTGTTCTTTCCATTGTGTTGTACGATATGGTGTGGAATGAACCAGGACTCCGAGGTATTGTCTGCTTCTTCTGCAGTTATCTTGGCTACATATCCAGCAGATTCCAACTTGCGGATTTCAGTGCAGTAGGCTTTTGCTAATTCAGGATCTCGTGCCAGTCTGCGCTCGGTACTTCGAAGACTGGGAAGAACAGCACTCTTGTCTGTATGGAATATGGTCATGGGCATGCGTCGGAGCAATGGTGTGGCATAACGTTGAATGCCATCTACGTTCACACTGGTTGTGGCGTTCTGGAGCATAGCGAGAGCGTCTTTGTCCTGCTTGGACCTGGTGACCATCTTCTCATTGTATGGGAAGGTGTCGACTTGCCAGAGACGTTCGACGTGCCGAATCAGATCATCCTGAAGCGGAGTGGTGGTGATATGAAGGCACTGCTGATAACACCGTGAGGGCTGCTTGGGGCTCATGGGACCCTGAAGAGACCATCCCAGCTGTGTTCTGATGGCTATTGGACCTCCTTCTGGTCCTCTGCATGCAGGCTGTATCGGCATTAAGAGGTGCGGCATGTCAGAACCAATAAGGAGTAGTGGTTTGACTCTGTCAACAGGGGGAAGAGGAAGATCTCTCAGATGACGATAAGCTCGTTGGAGCGCAGCCACTGGATAGTTATGTTCCGCAAGACTCAAACCAGTCGCAGTAAAGGCATTGGGGATAGTGAACCTCTGCATGGGTTTGGTGACTGCTGAGACCTCGAAGGAAACGGACGAACCTTCGAGTTCTGTGTGAGATTGCTGAACAGTCTGTAAATGAAGTAACTCTGGGGTACAGGTAAGCTTGAGCTGCTGCACGACTGGGGAAAGCACGAGTGTCCTCTCTGACCCATCGTCAAGAACTGCATGTGCCTCCATTGTGTGGTGTCCATTGTGAAGGAGGACCTTGATGACCTTCAGCATGACTCTGGGTGTACGGTTCGGTCTGTCCAAGTAAACCCGGGTCGATGGGAGGCTGACGGTGAGGACAGCACTGGTAGTGTCTTTGATGGAATCGTGAAGAACTGTGAGATGTAGCTCTTTACAGATTCTACATGGACGTTTGAGGTTGCAAGACTCTACAGCATGGGACCGTCCACATCTCCAACATCGTTTACAATCTTTAATCCAAGATGCAATCTGGGAAGTAGTCAACTTCTTGAATGCCTCACAAGAGTTGAGATAGTGATCACTGTTGTCACAATGGGGACAGTATGGCTTGGGCTTGGAGCTGGACTTAGGGGCTGTCGACTCAGGAGTCTTAGCTACACTCTCACGTGTCAGGAGAACTGGCCTTGGCTGCCCTCTTGGATAAAGTGCTCCTCTAGCTCTACCAAAGGGTTTCGGAGTTTCACTCTGGAACATAGCCACTGCTCTGCTAGAGATGCGTTTCGCTTGGGACTTGATCTGGAGCCAGTCTGCGAAATCAGGTAATGTGTAGGTCTTGTCGGTACCGGTCTGGAGAATACCTCGATTTAGGCAGTATTCAACAAAACTGTCGCGATAGGCTGGTGGCAATTTACTCAAGAGACGATCTACATGCGAGCCACACAAAAGCTCGTAACCATTCGGGCCTTCAAGAGTTCTCAGCATACCCACTAAAGACTGTAATGACAATGCAAATGAGTCAAAGGCATTAGTATCACCAAACTTAAGAGGTGGGGTGCTCAAGATGGCGCCCAACTCGGACTGAACAAGCTGTCGTGGTTGTCCATACTTGTCTTGAAGTGCCTGCAGAGCAGCAGTGTAAGGCTGTGGATGATACATGAAGGATTTAGCTAGCTGATGTGCACTAGGAAGTTCCAAATGACTTAAGAGAACATGGTATTTATACTGTTCACTGATATGATGGTGATTACTCAACAAATTGTCCAATGCTAACTTGAACAAAGCAAAGTCACTCTCAGCACCACTCTCGAAAACGGGTAACGTGGGTCGTGGAATGCCATAGGCTGATGCGATCAGAAGCTCTGGACTCGGTTGAGGTGAGTAGGCAGTAGGGGGGAGAGGCACAGATGCTTTGACATAACCAGGAGCATGAAGTGCCGTCGCCGATGCTTGGTGGCTGAAGACAGGGAGCTGCGATGGACCTGGAAGTGTTGTCACCGGTGCTGTTGCTGTCTGTTGTAGCCTGTAGCGATGGGTAGGTAATGTGGCAGTAACAGGCTGCTGTGTCACACGCTGCATGCCGCTACTCATGGGGTAAGCCGTGGACGTCGGGATGGTGAACACTCCTGAAGATTGAGGGGCCACATTCGACGGTAATGACACACAGTGTACTGGCACGGTAGTAGAAGGCAATGGTGCAACGTCAGGGACTAGCGATGAGATTGCTTGTGGCCCTGGGTCACGTGCAGTGGGCATGGGTGCATCCGATGAGTGCGGAGCAGGTGAGGCCCAATGTGGCGGTCTAGGTTTCGCTGCAGAGACCTCAGGATCAGGCAGTGCTGTAAGACAGGGCAGCGGCGTTGACGTCACAGTGGGTGACTGGAAGGGGAGCTGCTGAGGTTCGAAAGACATAAGCTGTGGTGAACAAGCCTGGCTCCGCTCTGATGCAAGCTGTTGAACATTTGGAGAACCAGAGTCTGTAGGGACTGGAGTGGTCGATCTAGAGTCTACAGAGAGCATAGAGGATACAAGCTTAGCTACTTCGAGTTCAGTCTCTGCTTCTTGAAGCTTGCGCTGTCGTTCTAGTTGTTTCAACAGAGCCTCCTTTGCGGCTAGCGCTTCCTCTTGCATGCGCTGAGCTTCTTTAGCTTGTACCTGCAGTCTTTGGTATTCCAGATCAATCAGCGAGTCCTCTACTACTTGCTGCTTTAGACTGTCATACTGTCTCTGTTTGATCTTCTCCTCCAACATAGCAGTTTGGACGCTAGAGAGCTCTGGTGGGACGTAAACGCCAGCGGACGTAATAGAACGCCTACTGGTCCTGGATTGAGCGCTGACACCACTGCGAGACGTTTTCCTCGAGCTGCTTCGGGGCTGACTAGGACAGTGAGAGGAAGCCTTTGGAGGAAGGTCCCCAGCAGGGTGGTATCCAACATCATAATCATCCAGATGTGTAGGCAGATTAATCTTGCGTCGAGGTCTGGACGTTGCCTCAGATAGGTCACTTTCTGCTTTGTCCATATTGGTTCGGTTTGCTCTCAATCCGGCTCGAAGGACCACTTATGTAGCTGAGGCGTGCTACTACTATAATAATACGCTGATTGAGGCGGCCAAATATGGACTGGATTCCGGTCAGAGAATCAGGGAGCGGAGAGAAGATTCTTCACAGAGATGTTTTATTGTACAGTCTTTGGGTGGTTATCTGGATTAGTTATTCATTGGCAATGATGTCTGTATTAATGGTATCAAGGCATAAACGCATTAAACAAACATAAATAAGCGTGAAGAGGTGAACATTCCCCAAGACAGTCTTCCTGTGTGTACCACTATATTCGGTCCGTGTGGCAAACAACTTTGATTCCTAGGACAGGCTTTCGTACACTGCCTCTAGACACAAAAGGATTGCATTGCCGTTTGATTGATATGTAATATCTATAATGTAATATCGTAATTGTATGTACAAATTTGTAATGTAATTGTAGCCCAAGACTGGTTGCCCACTGAAGCTAAGCAGGGCTGAGCCTGGTTAGTACCTGGATGGGAGATCTTCTGAGAAAACCAGGTTGCTGCTGGAAGAGGTGTTAGTGAGGCCAGCAGGGGGCGCTCACCCTGTGGTCTGTGTGGGTCCTAACGCCCCAGTGTAGTGACGGGGACACTATACTGTCAAAGAGCACCGTCCTTCGGATGAGACGTTAAACCGAGGTCCTGACTCTCTGTGGTCATTAAAAATCCCAGGATGTCTTTCGAAAGAGTAGGGGTGTAACCCCGGCATCCTGGCCAAATTTGCCCAGTGGCCTCTGTCCATCATGGCCTCCTAATAATCCCCATATATACACTGATTGGCTTCATCACTGTCTCCTCTCCACCAGTAAGCTGGTGTGTGGTGAGCGTTCTGGCGCAATATGGCTGCCGTCGCATCATCCAAGTGGATGCTGCACATTGGTGGTGGTTGAGGAGATTCCCCCCTTCCATGTGAAGCGCTTTGAGTGCCTAGAAAAGCGCTATATAAATGTAATGAATTATTATTATTATTATTATTATATCTATGCAAAGTAATTCTTGAAACATTTCTCATTTAAGGCCATTTCTGTTTTGAATAGGCCTATGTAATTGTGTATATTGTCAACAATAAGCATAAACATTCGGCATTTCCATTTATCATTCATTGCAACATTTAAACTGATCCTCATGTTTAAGAATGTGTCATCTGCTTGACAAATTATTTATGCTACTGCCCACTGACATGCTTTTAAAGTTATCCTTTTTTTACGGTGGCCGAGACAGCTCAACGCGCTGCAACTTAAGCAAACACATGCAAATAGAAAAAAACGCTGCAAATAGAAAAAAAACCCACACGCAAATAGAAAAACACGCGTGCAAATAGAAAAAACACCTGCAAAAAAAAAAAAACCATCTTCATCAGTTTCACAACACATGTGTGCTCCAAATACAGAAACGCGCTGCAAAAGTTCACAACACAACCAAATACAGAAACGCGCTGCAAATAACACAGACCACAACGGAAATGTTTCCAGGGGAACCAAATAAGTGACGAACCCGGCTGGGACGTGCTTATTGCTCGTGAGCTTCCCTATGCCATACTCCCTTCGAAGGGCAGACGGCAGAGCCCTTAAAGTGGGCCTTTGGAGTGAGCAGGGCTCTAGTGTGCTGTTAGGCAGCCGCGTGGAGCGCACTTGATGAAGGAGCAACGAAAGACAACGTAATTCCTCATTATTTTCACCTGGGATGTTCCCATGACAACGCAGCAACGGATGCAAATACATTTTTATTTTTATTTTACAAAAAAGCTTTTAAAATACGCGTTATATATCTGTGTGTCTCAACTTGAAAATGTTGGACCCTATATTACGAAACTTTTCTTTATGAAAATGTAATAACATGAAACAATTTGTACAGTGTAACTGATGTATAGATACATATCTTTCCTTCATGTTCTTCTTCTTTATCTTTTTTATTTATTTATTTTAGTTTCCAGCTCATTGTTCTTTTCTCATTTGTATTCTGATGGCATTGAACATATTGTTAATACATTTTGTACATTGTATACAAGTTGTAGCCTATGTCATAAAAAATTTAATCTCTGTATGTTTTGCACAAATAAATAAATAAATAAAGTATAATTTTAAACTGTAAGCACCAGCACGCATAGATTTATGGATATCTATGCCAGCACGTCCCAGCCGGGTTCGTCACTTATTTGGTTCCCCTGGAAACATTTCCGCTGTGGTCTGTGTTATTTGCAGCGCGTTTCTGTATTTGGGTGGTGTTGTGAGTATTTGGAGCACACGTGTGTTGTGAAACTGATGAAGGTGTTTTCTTAATTTGCGGGTGTTTTTTTTTATTTGCACGCGTTTTTTTCTATTTGCATGCGTTTTATTTTATTTGCATGTGTTTTTTCTATTTGCACGGGTTTTTTTCTATTTGCATGTGTTTTCTTCAGTTGCAGCACTTTGAGCTCTCTCGGCCACCGTATTTTTTCTTTTTTCCCCTTTTTTTAGGATTCAAATACCTTAAAATGCACATGTGGAGATCGCGAAAATAAAAATGCCCTAACCTATTGGGACCTCTGTATTTATCAAACCCTGCATACGGCCCTGTAGACTCTAGTTCCATGTAATAGCTACAATTACTGTGGCGTGACATAGCTGAAAATGCGAATTAGTATTCTTATTAATATTAGAGTTCCAATGTATGGCAAAACAAGTCACATATAAAATAATTATTGAAGAATTGTTTAACGTTAGAAAATTGTTTTATTAAAAAAGTAATGTATTTCTGACTGGGGTGGGCAAGCTAGCTGCGCCCCAGACAATACACAAAAAACTAAATGTTTAGGTTAAGCAGCTGTCTCTGAAAAATCAACAGTGAGTGATTTGATTAGGCCTATTGTTAATTACAAAGCTAAAAAAAAGAGAGTATTAAATGTTTTAAGTGTTTTCATAACTTTTCTGAATTACTTACATAGATAAAAGACTATGTGATTATAGTAAATTTTATTAAATTTGAAATGATTTTCACTTCCTATTAATAAAACTTCTTGTTGACAAATGGATAAAACCCGTTTGAAGGATAGTGGCAAAATATAAAGAATTAAAAATGTTCCTTAATTTGTATTTGGTATAGAGTATTTAAAGGGATAGTTCACATCAAAATGTAAACTCTGTCAGTAATTACTCTCCCTCATGTTGTTCCAACCCCGTAAGACTTTTGTTCATCTTCGGAACACAAATTAAGATATTTTTGATTAAATCTGAGAGCTGGATCACTCCTCCATAGGCTTCTAAGGGATTGAAACTTGCCAGCCCAGAAACGTTATTAAAGACATTGTTAAAATAGTCTGAGTGACTACAGCGGCTCAATCAAGTTTATCAAGCGACGAGAATACTTTTTGAGCGCAAAAAAAAAAAAAAAAAAAATAACGACTTTATTCAAGTATTAATTTCCTTCTCTTTGGGCCTCGAGATATTCATTTAATTGCGTTGTGCTTTTATGCCTGACAAGATTGTTTAGTAGCTATATTGTTACACTGTTATACTGGTAGGCTATATTGTCTTCTGTAAATCATGTTTAATTGCTCAGGAAAATTAAACAGGACGTCCACATTCTAATACGGGGGAATATTTTAAAAAGCTGTATTAAAATGTAGTTTTATCCTTCAAACCCCCTTTTTCGTCTTTGACCCAATCACCAATTATATGTATTGCCAGTAAAACTACGGTATCATTTTAATTTGACTTAAAATAATTAATGATCATTCTTAAAAGTAGCATTCTGCTCAGTGCGTCAGTGCATTAAAGGGATAGTTCACTTTGAAATTAATTTTTGATATGTTTTAGCTTACCTCAAGGGCATCCAAGATGTAGGTGTCTTTGTTTCCTCTTAACCACAGCCACGTCCAAGTGATCTGAGGGCGCGGGAGCTTCGGTCTGCGCAAGCGCCGGAAGTGATCTCTCGCGCGTGTATGTCACTCATTGTTTACACAGAGATTTCGGAAGTGTTACCTTTCACTGTAAAGATCTAAACATATTTAGATATACTGGAAATCGCAATGGAAGACGGTTTCGATATATCAACAGACAACATTGAATTTTTTTCGCAACCGCGCAAGAGATCACTTCCAGAGCTTTCCGGTGCTTGCGCAGACCGAAGCGCCCGCGCCCTCAGATCACTTGGACGTGGCTGTGTTTACAAGAGGTAAAAACGATATAAATACTGTTCGTTTTCTCACACAAACCACTCGTTTCGTGTCTTAGGCCATCAATGTGTACTTACATTTACGAGTCATTAAATCATGTTTAATTTGGACTTCTCTGTGCATGCTCTTTGAGGTGGTGACCATAGACCTGCATTATATGACTGACAGACAAGAACGGTTTGACCTAAAAACATCAAAATTGAAACTACTGCGGAAACAAAGACACCTCTTGGATGCCCTTGAGGTAAGCAAAACATATCAAAAATGTATTTCAAAGTGAACTACCCCTAACGATCAATTAATCAATTAAACTATTGTCAAAACTTACTAAAACACCATCCGAATTCGACAAATAATAAATTGTCTTGTCCCTAATAATCATAAACATAATGCAGGGGAAACTGTAATTTGAACTGCAGCAGTGCTAAACTGCTCACTGCATCATAATTAACAACACAAACATTCAATGTATGAATCAAACTCACTAAGACTGTCAGTTTCTTTTCCATGCATCATTTTATTATATCCATGTATGTGGTTACAGTTAAATGAATCATATAAAACAGTGAAACTGTCCAGAACTGTCTTGCTGCACTCGAGACGGTGACGTGAGCTCTGATAGTCTTCACTCCTATTGGCTGTCGCTCGCGAAATTCGCTGCTCATTTGCATAAAGTTAAACTTTCTTGCGTCGCTTGACGCCATACATTCTGTCAATATATCTCCAATAATAACCAACGGTCGGTCACTATCGCCGAAAGTCGCCAGCTCTCCACTGAAAACGGATGGGATCATGTCGCTGGCGGTGGGAACAGGGCTTCAGTCATGGGAAAAAGCTTGTTGACGAACACCATTCCAGACATCCCACCCTGCAAAAACTAATTTCTGAATCTAACAATTAACATTTGTGAGCAACAACTTGCAGCTAAAATAAAAAAAGCATGAAATAGCCTACACAATAATATACAATAATAATAATAAAAAACACACAGCAAGAAAGGCTTATCAGATAAATCAAGTTGAGCTTGTAATTAAACATGTACATCAAGATATTTTGAACTTCCAAAAAGTACAGATGCAGAACAAAAAATATATAGATGGACATACATTATTAAAAAATCTCCCAGAATATCCTCAAATACAATCACTATTTATTGACTGACTCATAAATTTGATACTTTAAACTTGTAATTTGTTTGTTTATTATGGTTCTATTTACATTAAAAAAAAATTATAGTCTGATTGACACTGACTGATTCAAATTTGATACTTCAATCATATCCAATAATACACTTGATGTATATGAGTGATGCTGTTTAGATGTCATTATTTTAGATGTTCAGATATTTGGATACTGTCAGCAACAGATGTATAGCTGGAGGCTAAATGAAGTGAAACCCAGAGCATCAATTTCACTTCCGCTTCTTCCCATAATGCCGTAACACCTTCCAGACTTCACATCAACACTCACAGGCTCACCCAGGTCATCACACTTAACAGATAATGTCTTTCTTTCACCACTGATTTTGGCAACCACAAATTCCAGACCCCCACATCTGTTATTATAATGATTTGGCCACAGTGTTGCAGCAACAATTTTATCATTTTCATCAAGTACAAATGTTTGTTCTTTAGATCCTGCTACATTACCAACTTTCACCATTTGGCCAGTGTTTACAATCACCTGGATTGTGTTCAGAGCCCCCTAAAAAGCACAAATGTATTTAACGTGAATCAAGTAGCTAAATAAAAACAATCAGATTCAAATAGTAGGAATCAAAGAAGATAAATTAGAATAAAAACGATCTTTACACACCCTGTCGTAAGTTATGCTGATCTCCGAAATGTTGCCGTTAAAGGACTAGAAAGGAGAATTCATCACCTCCGTTCCCACCCACAATAACATCTTGTGCTGAGAAAGGAATTAAGAGAGAGAGAAAAAGAGAAAAAAAAAAAATTTGCTACAAATTGCTATAACTGGTGGTCACTGTTATGTTTTAAATATGTAAATATGGTCAAATTCACAATTCAAAATTAATGAGAGCGACAACAGAATTCAATCATTTAACTGACTCACAATTTTTTATGATTATTAATACAAATGTGCAGATGATACTTACCTGAAGATGGTTTGCTGCTGACAGTATCACTGGCTTCACTCACTCCTACTACACCCACTATCCTGTAGCGGATCAAGTACTGCTTTCCAGATTCCAATCCAGTCAGAGTAAAGTCTTCATCAGCTGTGTTTATGACAAGCCACTGTTCCTCCTCCTCAGCTTTTACCTGCTTGTACTCTACTCTGTACTGCACCGTTCCTCCACTTGGAGACTCCTGCAGTATCAGGGACACAGTTTGTTCCTGGACATTATTCACTATCGGTGGGGGCGGCTTGGACACGGGCTGGAACTGTGTGTATGTCAGATACCCTTTTTCGTACAAATAGATAGAGGAGCCTGGATCGGAGAGATCAGAGACTGCAGAAATAATGAAGCACATTCCCTTCTCATCTTTATTGGCTTCTGAAAAGCCTCTGAAGCTAGACAAGTTCTCTCTCATCTTTTGTATTACACCAGGATCATTGAACCATTTTCTGTCAGATGCCTCATGAAGCACATTTTTGTTTCCATCTAACTCTTTAAACTCATCAGATTTCAGGAACTCATTCAGGGTTGAAAGATACGTGTCTTCATACTTCAGAGAAGTGAAGGTCAAGCACACCACCACATCAATATCAGGATCAAGGAGGATGGTGTTCAGATCATCAGAGTCTTCAATCCTGATCTGCTCCAGCGTCTTGGTGTGAATTCTCAAGAGGTTACATTCAGACTTTGCATCATTTAACCACTGGTTGAGCTTGTGAGCATTAAAAGGGGAGCTGTCATGGATCTTCAGGATGTCTGCCAGTGACTGTTCCTCCTTCCCACCTCCTCGAATAGCAGGCAAGACCTTGGCCACTGCTTTCTGGAGCACTGTCTTATAAATGCTAAATGAGTCCTGAAATGAGTGCAGCCTCTCTTCAATGTCACTGAAAACATGTACCTCTTTTCTTTTGGACAGATCATTGCATGTCTTCTCTAACTCTCCCAGCTCCTCCATTATACGTTCAGTTTTGGAAACCAGACTTGTGCTAATTTCTCTCACTAACTGAGCAGCTTTTTTGTCCAATAAATTAAGAGGATAAAGCCAGACCTTTATTGGAACTGCATTCTGTGGATTCTCCTTCAGCAGAGTTGGGAGCTTCTTGAACAAATCCAGGGCCTCCTTGTATGTGGTGGGGTTCTTCTCAAGATGAAAGTCACCATGAAAAGTGCAGGTGGTGTTCTCAGAAGTTTTCTTTTCAATGTCTGTCATTTTTACAGATCCTTCTCCCTCAATAGAAAATGCAGGAATCTTCTTGACCATGGCATTCAGGTTTCCCTCAATGTCCTGCTTGCTTGCATCTTCTGAAGACATATGATCAAACACCATGAAGGCCTGGGCTCCGTACAGAACAGCCGTGACCACATGAGTTGCACTTTTCTGGTCAAACACCTGAGGGTAGGTGATCTGGCCCAGCTGTGTCATAGTGAGCTGTTCAAATCTGGAGGTCTCACTATAATGCATTGTAACTCTGGACTGATTGTGTGAGGATTTGGTGTCACGGAGGTATTTGCCAGATCCTCCTACCTCAATCAGCCCCCACAGGAAGCTGAGCTTCAGGGAAGCACTTATATCCATGAGATCAGACTTACTAGAGAGAGAGTCAAAGCTACTGAACTTCAAATCTGTCATGAGCTGCTGACGACTGTCCAAATCTTCAGTCAATGATTTCTTATCCCACAGAGTAACACCTGAAATGAGAAGTGGCTTTAACAGTTTTGTACATGTGTACATGTGCAGGTCTTATACCTATAATACAGATATAAACTGATTTAATAGATGTGTTGGGTACAGTGCTGGCACGTGAGTTTGTAGGGCCCTAGGCGAGATCATGAAAATTGGTCCCATCAGAGTACAAATTGTCACAACATTGTCACAGATTACATGCAGTATGGCGACTGATCAAGGCACACATAGAAAACAGTGAATCCATCCATCATAAACAAACTCCATATGGCTCTGGGGGGTTAATAAAGGCATTCTGAACCAAAGCGATGAGTTTTTTGTAAGTAAAATATTAATGTTTAAAACTTTATAAAGTAAAATAACTAGTCAAATTAACATATGGATTAATCAAACTGCATCTGAGCATCGGAGGCCCGGTATCAACCGTCCCGCACTATCAGAAATCTAGAGGGTCCTGTCCCCCTTCACGGGCCTGGCCGTCCATCCTTCCCCAAGACCATCTCCGCTCCACCACTAAAATAGCTTCCGGCAGACGGCCGTACGCAAGTCGACTTACGGCAAAAGAGTAACACTTGATGATGTATGACATAGGATGTAGGAGTAGTGTAAGCTTGAAGCCTCTTGCGGTGCAAACAAACAGGGCTGGGCAACCGCGTTCATCATTACGTTGTGTGTCAAGTTCAAGGGTTACTCTCACGCCGTAAATCGATGTGTTCGGCCGTCTGCCAGAAGCTTTTTATTTTTGTAGATAAAGTTTTAAATATGGATATTTTTTTTACCCCAATTCAAAGCTTCGCTTCAGAAGGCCTTTATTAACCCCTCTGAGTTTGGGACACTTTTATGATGGATAGAACATTTGTTAATATAACTCTGGTTGTATTCGTCTGAAAGAAGAATGTCATATACACCTATGGCTTCAGGGTGACTAAATCATGGGATAATTTTCATTTCTGGGTGAACTATCCCTCTAAAGGGATACTCCGCCGTTTTTTTCATATTAAACTATGTTATTCACTTAACTAACACGAGTTGATACATACCTCTGTCGCCTCAATCGCTCTGGCGTGCGATTTGATAGACACTTTGATAGCACAGTTCATTCAATATACGGGCCAAGCAGAGAAGCGACCAAACACCTCCACGTTTTTCCTATTTAAATACAATTACTCGAGCAGTGTAACTTGACCTAGGACGGTGACAAAAAATAAAACGTTGCGCTTTTCTAAGCGTGTAAAATGGATAACTCTATTCTATGGCGGAATATCACAGCAAGTGTTTGGGAGCACTTCGACTCGGCGCAGTAATATCATCCCTCGTGAAAAGTCCTCTCCCCCTCTCACTCTCCGGAGTGATGATATTACTGCGCCGAGTCCATAGATATATATGCGCCGAGTCGAAGTGCTCCCAAGCACTTGCTATGGTATTCCGCCATACAATATAGTTATCCACTTTACACGCTTAGAAAAGCGCAACGTTTTATTTTGTGTCACCGTCCTAGGTCGAGTCACACTACTCGTGTAACTGTATTTAAATAGGGAAAACGTGGAGGTGTTTGGTCGCTTCTCTGCTTGGCCCGTATTGAATGAACTGGGCTAGTTAAGTGCTATCAAAGTGTCTCGCGCGCCAGAGCGATTGAGTGCACACACTGAGACGAGAGAGGTATGTATCAACTCGTCTTAGTTAAGGGAATAACATAGTTTAATATGAAAAAACGGTGGAGTATCCCTTTAAGTGACGTTGTGTGGCCTGTGTGGCCTATCATCATGGCCTGTGTCTGGATGGAGAGTGAACTTTACTGATCCCAGCAAACATTATCCTGATCTAGTTCATGTTTCCTGTTTGGTTATTTTTTTTGGGGGGGAACCGATTCGTCAGAAACTGTTAAGTCACAATAGGTCGAATTTGATGAGAAAGAGAATATCACAAAACAGATTAAGATCTTTTAAGATAAATTATTAGTGATTTAGTATTTCTATGTTTGATTAAGGAGGATCAGTGAAAATAATTACAAACTCATATCATGAGCCATTCAGTAATGTTTATGACGAAGCTGCAGATGTCAACAGTTTAAATTATGACAATACATTTTTTTTATTTATTTCAAAGTCAAAATATTTTATAATAGAAAACAGAGAGAGAGAGAGAGAGAGAGAGAGAGAGAGAGAGAGAGAGAGAGAGAGAGAGAGAGAGAGAGAGAGAGAGAGAGAGGAACCGGAACAGGATCGGCAAATTGCTTGAACTAAGTTTACAGAAGTGCTATGTTTCGGAGCACTGCCCACATGGCTATTGCTCACACATCATGCACCTCTAATCCTGCCACTCAAGCACTGCAATAGGCTCTATGCACGATCGCTTCCGCGTTTTGTCTCAGGCCCCCCAGTCACATCCGGTGCTGCGTCGGAAGCCGTTTTTTTGCATTAGGTGGAGATAATGGCAAATTACACTCGCTGTTTACAAGAATTTCCCGCGATTAACGTGAATGATGTTAACAATATTGTGAGGCAGTTAGCTGTCACACATAATAGTAAGAAAGAGAAGGGCTTCAAATTACATATTTCGAGCTACATCGACAACTTTGAGGGTGAGTATTCTCTCATACCATGTGAAATGGGACTAGCGAATCAGTTTCTAAAATCATTGTCTCGTTTCTGAGAAAATGAATTTTATTAAAGTTGTGCTGCTAGTACACTTTGCTATAGAACGCGCTATGCGGATATAAAGACGCTGGCTGATATTCTACCGTTCGTGCATAGAGCCTAAGCAATTGGGCAGAAAAGTAAACTCATCAGGACTTTAAGTAAAAGTATACAGTACCTGGAATGAAGGAATCCTTGCGGCAGTCATACAGCATACCAGGAAACAGAGGTCTTCCTAGGGCTGCAACTTTGATTGGCTCTGATTCCATGGCTCTAATAAATAAAATAAATGAAAAAAAATATGTTTAATTATGTAAGGGTTAATGCCCGACGAGGTGTCCATTGTCAGGTGTTAATTAGTCTCAGCCTCAGACGTCACGCCCACGGAACGTTGGCTAAACGTCTGATGCATATGGTACACTTAACTGGAAACACTTCAGGAATGTCGAAGTCGTCATCTGATTGGTTGAATTTTATCGGATTTCCGGGGGGCGCGAGTGTCGCGTTTATTTTCGGTCCGCCGGGAAACAAAGCGCAGACGTGTGATTGCGAAAGAAAAACTGTTGTGTTTACATGAGTGACAATGAGCATTTATCAAGATCAGCTAAACGTAGAATTCTCAAAAGTATGCGAGGTTCACGGGAAAGACTCTTGAAGTTTTCTTCTCCTTCTTTGATTTTCTATGCTGACTGACTTGTTGCACGCAGGTCTGTTGCTGTGGGGACATTTCCACGCACCGAAACGCTGAACGAAACGAACTGTAATTGGTTGTTTTACATGTCGGTCAAACGGCCTTATGGGCGGGCCTTGGCCAAAGAAAGCTGCTATGAATTCCAGACCTTCAGCCGTCAGTCTGAAGGTCTTGCTACGCGAGACTAGAGGTGCGTTCCATTTGACAGGGTCCCTACGCAGTGTTCACTGCTCCCTACTCCCTGAACACGGTACATCAGTTGAAGTGGACTTCTCAAACAATAATCACTCATTTGGAATGCCCTTTACTGTCATCAAGGAAAGGCAACAACAGGGTCGCGCAGATTATGATATATAACTTAATTAAATTTTGTAATTTACTTTCCTTTCTAATTTAAAATCATATAGGCATATAGATACATTCATCACCCCAACCGTTCATAAATACTCTAGTTTGTATAATAATAACAATATTTATGAATACTCAATGCATCCGTAAACTCAGAGCCGTTAGAAATTTAAATTTAAAATCTCTTCCAACGGCTCTGCTCTATGGTTAGTTCAGACTGGTGACGCGGTGCACAATGACAGTTGGGTGATTTTCGCTCTCCACTTCCTGTGAAGTGATGTATCGATGTTCCCTTATTCCCTACGCCGTTTGCAGTGCCCTTCGAACTGAACATGTTCGTTCCCTTCGGATTGGAATCTCACTTAAGATGGCGAAATGCCTAGTGAAGTCCACTTCGCAGTCCACTTACGGTCGAATGGAACGCACCTTAGGTGTTAATACGCTGATTTCACGCAGCTGCCATTTTGAAATGGCTCCGGTGGGAAGAAAACCGGAAGTGTCGCCTTTAATCACAGGAGAGTCGCGAATGCGATGGCATATTGTTGTGTTCAATGTAGAAATTAGTTATTCTAAAAATGTACATACATTTCTTTCATATTTTAGACTATATACAGTGAAATTCATTTATAAATAAAATATTTTTTTATATATATAATTCAGAACGTAAAAAAAGAAGCATGAACGAACTATATACATATCCTATATTGGATATTAACATCCAATAGTGTAAATCGCGGCAGCAGCTTCAGGTTGGTAGTCCAAGGCACTGTTGTCTATCTGTACTTCCGGGGTTCTTCCCACCGGAGCCTCGCTTTCCATTTCAAAATGGCGGCTGCTTGAAATCAGTGCATGGACGACGGTGAGGCGTGAACCGTCCGACGCGCAGCGGAGGCTTATAGTTTACCTTTTAAGTTTAGCCTCAGCTGAAGTCCATTAATACCTAGACAATGGACACCTTGAAGGGCATTAACCCGCTTATACCATGGTCACTTGCCAAATAACACATTTTTAAAACATTAGTTTATATTTTAATTAGCTTTACAATCGAAATCTAAAGTTTTTACAAACAATAATTTGGATTCCCTGGCTACGCCTGATAGTTTATTTAGCAACCGGAGATGGTCCGCTCAGCTCATAGAACCCTTCAGTTTATTGACTGCCTGTTGCTATGGTTACTCACAGCTGATGTAGCCAGCGCATTTATTTATACATTTTGAACGGTAAACAGTCAGTTTCACCAGAACTCCTTTACTAGGTGTCCTCTATCACTTTTTAATGGACACCCTGCAGCCAATCAGAATCGAGTATTCACCCAGACCATGGTGTAACATATATTAATAATAATAATTGATAATTATTCTAAAATTCTGAAGACAAGTTTTATATTTAAATTTAAGCCAGGTAACAGCTTAGCAGGTACACATAAAACATTGAACTTTTATTAGTTTACTTTATTATTTTTTTAAAAGATACCATTTAACTGTATTAATTTTATTAGTTTTAAAAATGATTTAAATGCCCTTAAAATTAAATAGCACAAACTAATAATGAACTGAACTTCTACATCATTTATTAATCAATGTTAATTTTAACATTTACTAATACATTACTATTATCAAAAATTGTATTCGTTAACATTAGTTAATGCACTGTGAACTAACATGTACAAACAATGAACAGCTGTATTTTTATTAGCTAACGTTAACAAAGATTACCAAAAACAGTAACGCATGTATTGATCATGGTTAGTTCATATTAGTTAATACATTAACACGTTTAAAAAATTAGACCGTATTGTAAAGTGTTACCGAATATTTCTATCTGCAGTCTCGAAGCAGCAATCAGTCATCAGTTGGAAACCGGCTCCTCAACCCCTGTGATGTGTGGCAGCAAAAGTGCGGGATCTCAGGAGAATGATCAAGTAGACACAGACAGAGTGCAGTACTTTCTCAAGTTTATTTAGGAAGAAGGGTCATATTTATACTCAAGATAAAGCAGAATCATCCAATATGTCCATCCAATCACGATAAAGCAGAATCATCCAATATGTCCAGTCCATCCAATCATATACTCAAAGGTCAATCCCTACCATAAATGGCATATAAAAAAAAAAGTATAACAAGTAACTAATTGAGGTCAGATGATCAAATCTTGAGTTCCTGTTTATTTGGTGCGGTTACTTGAGTTCCCGTTAAAGAGATAGTTCACTTTGAAATACATTTTTGATATGTTTTGCTTACCTCAAGGGCATCCAAGATGTCTTTGTTTCCGCAGTGGTTTCAATTTTGATATTTTTAGGTCAAACCGTTCTTGTCTGTCAGTCATATAATGCAGGTCTATGGTCACCACCTCAAAGAGCATGCACAGAGAAGTCCAAATTAAACATGATTTAATGACTCGTAAATGTAAGTACACATTGATGGCCTAAGACACGAAATGAGCGGTTTGTGTGAGAAAACGAACAGTATTTATATCGTTTTTACCTCTTGTAAACACAGCCACGTCCAAGTGATCTGAGGGCGCGGGCGCTTCGGTCTGCGCAAGCGCCGGAAGTGATCTCTTGTGCGTGTACGTCACTCATTGTTTAGTCAACACTAAGTAGAGCTACATGAACATACTACGGAAACAAAGACACCTACATCTTGGATGCCCTTGAGGTAAGCTAAAACATACCAAAAATTAATTTCAAAGTGAACTATCCCTTTAAGTGTGTCCAAGGCCTAGTTCTGGTTTCGTCTAGTTGTCCATGATGTGCACATAGTTACACAATCGCAGCCTTGCACAAGAATAGTCAAAAGTGAAACATAAGAATTAAAAGCTTAACAACAAGAAACTCTAATAATACACAAATTACTAAGTAATAGTGCTCAGTGATGTGGCATAGTTCAGTATTAGCTAATCAATAACTCCTATTTTTTCATACCTCCTGGAGAGAACTATACAGGTTCAAGGAATTATTCATAATTTGGATCAGTTTTCTAAAGTGAAAAACATGATAACTCTCTAGTAATGTCATTGTAAGCATTGGAGGTTTTTGTAAGGTTTTGGATAGTAACTAGCCTGGATGCCAGCTGAACTTAGCCCCGCCCACAACAGTCTTTAGTAGTGGATTACCATGATCTTCACTAAAGAAGTTAATGAGGATAGGGAGACATGTATGCCTACCTCTCTGTTACCTCGCCATTCAGTTAGCTTTTCTCAGGAGGATCTACTGTATATGTCTCACTGGCTGCTTCAGATTCTTTGGATGAGCCTGAACAAGGTCACTATTCCTTATTGGAAGACATGTCATCTCCCGTGCCCCAGTCTCAGCGGTCCCATAGTGATGATAGCTCGGCGCTCCGGGTTATGCTGAGCCATCAGTAGTTGTTTTCGTTACTAGATATACTGCAGATGGCACAGGTTCACTGTAAAAGAGTTTACTTAGAAAACTTAATGAAATCGGTTGCCTTAAATTTAGCAAGTAACTCATGTTTTTGAGTTGATAAAACTTAGTTAGTACCACTTAGAAGAAATAACTAGAGGTTACAATTTTACAAGTTGAGTTCTTAGTTAACACTGAACTCAAACAAAATAGTTTTCTTAACAAGCTTGTTTAAATTAATACAAATCTCAATAGAGTTCATTTTGATTATAGATTTTCTTTAAAACTGGAAGTGGAGCAAATGTTGGTTTGTTGCGCCATCAGTTTCTGCCCTCCATTAGTTTTTGATTTGATGTTTGTTATATAGGAGAAGTCATGAACTGTGCCTCAAAACTTCTGACACTGCCAAAATTGAGGTAAAACTAGATCACAAAGGTCATTAATCAGCTGTCGGCGAACATGTCAAACTAGAAAACTAAAGTGAACCCCAACTAGTGTGGCATGTTGGCCTTATAAGATTAACGTGGGCGTCAGCTATAAAAAGGTGATACAAAAACACTCCAAATGTCATTTGACATTTCCTTTTCAGCCTTTTCAGTTTGAACCCGAGCGCACCGTAGGCTTAAATCAAGAGAATAACGCGGTGTCTGTGCGGCAACTTGCCAATGCCAAGTGAGAACGACCACGTTTGCTGTAAAGAGATCAGTATAGTCAGTAACGTTATAGTCTTAGATTTAATATTTTAAATATGTAGTGCAAGGCAATTCTGTGCAATGGTAATTATTAATATTGTAATTGTAAGATTGAAAATGTACATGAGGTAGATGAGCAGAATAGTGTTGACTTTGTAAAGGGAGTTGCACACCGGGTCCGGACGAGAAGCGCAGCGCCGCGTCTATGACAACTCGAGGTATCGCACATCGGACGCGCACTATTGTCAGTTTATGGCCAGCAATATTGTTATGTTTAAGGAAGGACATTATGGAATTAAGATCATGGCTGAATTATGATTGTACTTTCCAATTAAATACAATCGTTGCTTATTAGTCTGCAGTCTGAATTCACTTTACCTCAGAGCGTCCGTTAACTGAATGAATTGAGAATATCACCTGAAAATCCAGTAACATCAGCAATTTTCATTCAACCAGCTGATTTCTGTAAATAAATGTAAAACTAAATGTATATTGCTGCGCAGGGTGAAGTCAGTATATACATTAACAACGATTTGAGACAAATAAATGTAAATTTAATATAAAACTATGTATGCTAATGGTAATGGTGCTCTGTGGCGCGGCAGGATTTTGAACAAGGTCCGAGAGGGTATTTCTATGCATTCAACATAGTGACTGCTTAGGGAAAATAAAGCAAACGACGGCGGTAGATGACTTATTAAATTATTTATACCGATAGTACGATCGTCTGATCTATACACCCTACCCTGGACAGCTGCATGCTGACAAAAAGTGGAGCTCTTTACAGCAAACGCTCTCGTTCTCGCTTGGCATTGGCAAACTGTCGCAGACACCATCTATTTTGCCCCACTCTCGCTTCTTCAACTCTCTGATAATCTTCATTTTCATGTAACTCTTGAGTAGGCCTATCGTTTACCGCGTTATTCTCTTGATTTAAGCCTACGGTGCGCTTGGGTTCAAACTGAAAAGGCTGAACGACAGACGTGTTCATCTCGCTACTGTCAAAACTTGGCTAGCTACAACCTTTACACGTCACTACCCAGAATGCATTGAGACGTAAATAACTATGCGGCCTACGAGTGAACGGATTTTCGTATTTTTTTAATAAAATCAAAAACATTTGGAGTGTTTTTGTATAACCTTTTTATAGCTGACGCACGTTAATCTTATAAGGCCAACATTGCGCACTAGTCGGGGTACCCTTTAACATTCTTAAAATGTGTCTCAAGCGGCTAAATCATACAGCGTGATTCCGGCTTTACTCAAAGTTGTTAATACAAAGACATAAAAAAATTGTGTTGGAAGAACAATGGACCATACATTTATTTGTATTTATTAAACTGCAAATACTGTTCAAATACTTTGTGTATACACCTTTCTGAAATTTAACTGAATAAATAAACAAAAATTAACTAAAAAAAAAAATCAACTTAACGTAGTTAATAGCCATCACTGCAAGACAGTGACTGCCTTTCAAATAAAGCAACATAAAGCAGCTGTTTATCAGTGTTTCTTGGTCTTCTCCTGGACTGAAACACAGGCTCTACTCTTCAGCACAATGGCAACCTCACAAAACTCAACAGAACATTAAACACTAACAGATCTCTCAAGATCGTAGCAGAGGATGATTAAACACAAAAACACCAATATCAGCTTTACTTGTTACAAACCAGATTGACTGTTATTTTCATACATAATTTATTTTGAACAAGGGTATATTATTTCAATTGATTATTTTTAAACTATTACTACTTCTACAAATAACACAAATAATAATAATTAGGGATCAGCATAATTGGTGGAAAAAGTCATGTAAGTTATTTTGCCAAGATTAGGTTAGGGTTAGGGTTTGGGTTAGAGCAGAAGCAGGAGACGGAGTGATTGTTCGATAGGAGGATTGGACTGTAATAGGTGATGATTTGTAATTTTTAGCTTTCCTCAATGGGGTGTCGATCAGAACACACTGGATTCAATCAGTTCCATGCAAAGGAGGTTTATTGTTGACAGTTTTGGCCATGCACAAAACAGCAGTACATAGGTTGCTCAAAGTATTTATCTGTGTGTGTTTGTGGTCTACAAAGGGAAAGAAATAAAGGTATATATATTAACAAATGTCTCTAATATTATTATACAAACATTACTTCCAAATCTACATTCTACAAATAAAGAATTATCAGGTTCGATTCTATATTAAATAAAGAAATCAAAATACAAGCAACGAAAATATGCAACACCGCCACCAGGTGGTCAGAAATGGCATAACATTCAAAACCGAAACCAAATCTGAGGTAATTTAAATGAACGGCACATAATTATAAAGATCGCGTCATTAAACTTGAAATAACAAGAGTTTCAAATACTAATGTAACGATCACACATACATATGCACAATCAAACACTGGGTGCAATCTCAATATTATAAATTGCCAGTAATATCGAACATAAACGGCACATTCACGAGCCTTCAACCTCACGCGATTAACGGATTCATCTCTCTTAAACATGCATCACTTTATGAAAGTATGACATCAAGGCGTTACAGCTCCTTAACAAGTATTGATAACCAAACTAGGTAAACAGACAACTTACATATATTTATTGACGCACTTCGCACACACAGTCTTGCTTGTACAGTCCCGCTCATACAGTCCCGCTCTGTGCTGATGATGACTGAAAGTAAGTAGCGCATGCGCACATGACTCGGCCTTTCCAACACAGCCGCCCCCAAATTTGGTTACAAATTTGCTCCATTGAAAGGCCGACACTATATGGACTACCATTAGTCACTAGTGTGGCTTTCATCCCCTTCATCTCGGATCTCTGGAAGAACAATCAGTCGAGAGATGGGTCTTGTGTAGACTTTGTCCTTAATCTGCACCTCGACCGTTCGAACCCGATTATCAGCCCCAGGAAAGACATTAGATACTCTTCCGATCTGCCAGAATGAACGGGGTAACTGAGGGTCAACAAGCATGACGACTGTTCCGGGTTTAATGTTTACTGATGGATTCTGCCACTTTCCCCTGGCCTGCATGTCAGGTAAGTAATACTTTATGAAGGCCGTCCAGAATCTGTCAGACAATACTTGTGAATGCCTCCATCTCCGTCTTCCTAGGAGCTCAGACACTGGATAGATGACTTGGGGTAGGGACCCATCTGGCCGCCCCATTAGAAAACAGTTTGGGGTGATCGGATCTGCATCAGCAATGTCTGCTGAAACGTAACCAAGAGGTTTGGAGTTGAGGATGGCCTCAATCTCTATGAGGACAGTTCGAAGCACTTCTTCAGTTACTGATTCTGAGCCCAGGGTTGTATAAAGTGCGGCCTTTACTGAACGAATCTCGCGTTCCCACACCCCTCCAAAGTGTGGGGCAGCTGGAGGATTGAAATGAAAGCTAATTTGTTGCTTCGCTAGCTGCTGTTGCAGATCACCACTGAGCTGACTGAAGGCTTCTTTAAGCTCTCTCTCACCACCTCGAAAGTTGGTGCCTTGGTCCGAATATAGCTCTGCAGGTTTCCCACGGCGACCTATAAATCGACGTAGTGCCATGAGAAAGGCATCACTATCTATAGATGTCAGCACCTCAAGGTGCACTGCCCGGGTGGTCAAGCACTTAAATAAAAGTCCCCACCGCTTCTCCGTCCGACGACCTATTTTGACCAGAAGAGGCCCAAAGCAGTCAATTCCGGTTGAATGAAAAGCAGGCTTGAACAACCGAAGTCGTGGTGGAGGGAGATCAACCATTTTCTGGGAGGCTGGCTTCGACCTCCATTTACAGCATTCAAGACATGTTCGCTGGTGCTTTCTCACTGCCTCTCTCCCTTTCAGTATCCACACATTTCGACGGAGCTCCGCAAACACTCGCTCCGGTCCTGGATGGCAAAGGCGAGCATCATATTCCTTTATGAGTAGCTGAGTGTTAGGGTGACTGGAATCCAACACGATAGGGTGTACTGTGCTTGGGTCTAATCCTTCCACCCGCCTTAATCGTCCTCCAACCCGTATTACCTCACTGGTTCTGTCAAACTCTGGGGAGAGACAAAGTAAGCGGCTGCTAGAACGAACAGGCTTACCATTTTTCAACAGATGGTAGTCTTCATGAAAACTATCCAACTGGACCTGTCTCAGCGCGGTCAGTTCTCCCTTCTGGTAAGCACTGACTGGAGGGGGGCCACTTTGTTCTGCCGCCCCATGCAACTCCTGTGCCACTGCTTCGACCAAGTCTTTCCAGCTATTAAACTGACTACCATCTGCTGTCACTGGTGCTGAGTTAATCACGCCACAGAAGGCACTTCGCTTTAATTCCATAGCGTCATCAGGCACTAAGCTGCGCATAACTGGTGGTGCTGGCCAAGTACTCTGAGGTTGGAGGAGGAATTCTGGCCCTTGGATCCACCGATTGGGTTCAATAAGGTCCTTCAGGCTCTTCCCACGGGTAAGATCATCTGCAGGGTTCCTGACAGAGTCAATGTAATTCCACCCTTTAAGGTCCGTCAATTCTTGAATCTCTGCCACCCTAGTGCCCACAAACACCTTGAAGCGGCAGGATTCGGAATGTAACCAGTGGAGGACAGTTGTTGAATCGGTCCAGAAAGTGACCTTCTGGATCTTCAAGGTGAGCTCATTTTCAGCCAGCTTGGCCAACTGCGCTCCTATTAGAGCACCACACAGCTCCAGTCTAGGAATTGAGCACTGCTTACGTGGGGCAACACGTGATCGGGCCATGAGGAATGAAATGTGTACCTTCCCGCATGAATCTTCTGCGCGAAGGTAAGCGACTGCCCCATAAGCCTTCTCAGAAGCATCGGTGAAGATATGGATTTCCCGAGTGACCTCTGAGTTGTCCATGCTGGATGGAAGGTAGCACCTAGGGAGTACTACAAGAGGTAAGTACTGAAGATCAGCTTCCCACACCTTCCATGCCTGCTGAAGATCATCAGGAAGTTGTGGATCATCCCAGTTCCTGTTCTTAATCCAGAGCTGTTGAACAATCACCTTGGCTCGTGTGGTGAAAGGAAGAATGACACCAAGGGGGTCATACTGACTTGCTAACACACGATATATGTTCCGCATCGTCAGAGCACTGTAAGTAACGGGTCTATGCTTAAATCCTAGGTGGTCCGACTCACAGTGCCAATTCAGTCCCAAGGTGGATTCACGTGGGTCTTCTTTATTATGTGATAGCCACAGCTCTAGCTTGGGAGATCTGGCCTCTGGTGGCAAGTGACTGACGACTTCTTGCGCGTTGCTGGCCCATTGACGGATATCAAACCCTCCGGACGCTAGCAGCTTACGAAGTTTATCTAGTAACTGCCGTGCCTCTTGAGCCGATGAGAAGCTCTGTAGACAGTTATCCACATAAAAACAGCGTTCCACGGAATGTCTCACATCTTCATCCGCTGTGCTGTGCGATGAGACATGTCTTTGGAGGGCGAAGGATGCACAGCAGGGACTGCACGTGGTTCCGAACGGCAGCACCTGCCATTCATAGATGTCAGGGGGATCGCCCCGTCTCATGCCACGCCAGAGAAAGCGCAAGAGGGGCTTGTCTTCAGGTAAGAGCAGAACTTGGTGGAACATTCCACGTATATCACCGCTGATAGCCACACAATGCTCCCGGAAGCGAAGTAGAACACCTAGCAGAGAAGGGCTCAAAGTTGGACCAGGCATCAAGGAATCATTAAGGTTCAGTCCTTTATATTGGTAAGAGCAATTGAACACAATACGGTCCTTCTCATTGTGACTGACTAAGTGGTGCGGGATATACCAGGTCTCCCCTGTCATAGTGCATGTAGCAGCTGAGAGTTTGGTAACTGCTCCATTCAGTTCTAGCTTTTCAATTTCAGCATTGTACACGGCTGCTTTCTCTGGATTTTGGGTTAGTCGTCGTTCCATACTCCGGAGACTTGGAACCACAGCCTCTTTCGGAGCACAAAATGAGGGTGAATCCTTTCTGCGCAGCAAGGGTGTCGCGTAGCGTAAAATTCCATTCACCTCCACACGAATTGTCCTAGTCTCTAAGAGGTTAATGGCCTCCTGGTCCTCCCTGGACCTTGTCACCTGCTTTTCACAACGGAATGGCAAAACATCAAGTTGCCATAGCCTTTCAACATCTCTTTTGAGTTCTAGTTCCGCAGGGGTGAGAGACAGGAAAAGGCACTGCTGTGGCTGCAACTTGGTCTCCAAGATCTTGGCTGGTCCCTGCAGTGTCCATCCTAGCCTTGTCTTTATGGCTGCCGGACCACCAAGTGGACCAATTCGGACAGGTGCAATTGGTGTGATTAGATGTGTGTTATCGGCTCCGATGAGAAGTAAAGGATTCACTCTTTCAAAGGCCTGCAGGGGGAGATCTTTAAGATGCTTGTACTTCTCCAGCAAACTGACAGGATAGGAGTAATCGGCCAGACCAAGACGTTTCGCAGTGAATGCTGCATTGATCTTAAAGGTCTTCTGTGGTTGAGTGGCAGGAGATATGTGGAAGGTAACCGTGGTACCACTGATGGTCTGCACATCTTGGCGGATAGTCCGCAAGGCTATGTTTTCGGCTTGACCTTGTATACCGAGCTCATGGGCGGCATCAGGAAGAAGAATAGTACGCTCGGACCCATCATCCATGACAGCATAGGTGTCGAGCGTCTTACCTCCATAATGCAGCAAGACCCGGATGACCTTTAGGAGAACACGCCTGCAGTCAGTGGGTCTGTCCAAGTACAGTGTCTCAGTGGTTGAACTAACAAGGCAGGAACCTTCTCTGGTACTCTTTGTGTTGACCTCATGCAAGATTTGTAAGTGCTTCCCTTTGCAGATGCTACAAGGCTTCTTGAGTGTGCACTGGGCTGCTTGGTGTGCACGACCACAGCGCCAACAACGATGATTGGTCTGGATCCATTCAATCATTTGCCGTTTATCTAAGGACTTAAAAGTGGGACATTGACTAAGATAATGGTCCTCGTTATCGCAGTAAGGACAAAAAACTCTAGGTAGGAGTTTAGGTTTCTCCGCTTCAACTGGCCTAACTTGAGACGGTGCTGAGGGTATCTTTGTGGCAATGTCATCCGCTCCATGAAGGATTGTAGCTGAACGAGCAGTGGGTTTGGTTTCTCTCCAGCGTTCTGGTCTCTGGCTCTTGTAACTGATCTGTGACTCACTGCTTTGACACCAGGCCTCATACTGAAGCCACTCGGAAAATTCACGAAGGTTAAACACAGACCCAGGACGGTGGTACATCTGTCTTCGGAATCCTGATCTCATTTCAGCAGGTAACTTACTCAGCAGTCTCTCTACATGTGACCCACATCGAAGCTCGGCTTCACCTTCATCTCCAAGAGTTTCCAACATACCCACCAAAGCCCTAATCTGTAGAGCAAATTTGTCAAAGGCCTCAGTATCTCCTCGTCGGATATCTGGGGAATCCATCACTTTGGCAATCTTCTTGAGTGCCAACTTGTGAGGCTGGCCGAACCTTTCATTCAGAGCAGCCATGGTAGCAGAGTATGGAAATGGGGAATTGAGATATGAATCTGCCACCAGACGAGCTTCGTCTAGCTTCAAATGATCCAGCAAGATTTGGTACCGGAACAGTTCTGTGGCATCTGATGGTAGAAGGTTCTCAAGAGCTATCTTTAAACGAGTAAACTCACTGGGGTCCTTAGTGCAAAAGTTGGGTATGGTTGGCACTGGACCTCGGTAGGTGGTTTCTTGTCTTACAGGATTCAGGTTAGAGGCATAAGGATCTCTGCGTACTAACTGTGGCCTTATGGGTTGCTGGGGCTGAGAACGCACCTGTGTAGGGTAATCTAAAGTCTCTCTCGGGGACTTGTACAATGTCCTGGAATGCCAGTGAGGGACAGGAGTATCTGCTTGGAGACCTGGCATAGGACGAGCTATTCTCTGATAAAGAGGGTGACTTGGGTTTTCAGGATGCTGCCAGGAAGGGAATTCATGGCCATCACGTGCATTACACATGATTGGCTGAATGTGTGATTTAGTAGGTGCCGCCGCTAAGATCTGATCTTTCATTATCTGAAGTTCACCCATCATTGTTCCCAGAATGTCTAACATTTTAGAGTCACCTATTGTAGCAGGAAGGGGCTGATGTGGCTTTAGAGGTGGCGCTGTTGTGTAGTCTGTCTGGCAACGCTTACCATAGGTAGGTGGGGGCAAAGATGTAGACACCATGGAGTGTGGATGGTAGGATGCCGTTCCAGGATGTGGGAAGAGTCTATCCTGTGCAGGGAAAGATGAACTTGGTAACGGCGTGGACTGATGTGCTTCCCATGGCCGATGATATGGAGAAGTCTGAGGACTATTAACTGACTGCACTGGAGCGTAGCTGGCGCTAGGTTGTTGCAGATCTATGTTATCCATTCCTTGGATAAAATGATCCCTTTCCCCAACTATGGGCGGCCATTCATCCACTGTGTACCATGGATCTTGACTTATGGGACTAGTTACTCTGGTAGAAGGTGAAGGGATGTTCACTGCAGCATCTCCAAGCCACTGTGTATGCTGTGTTGTGTGAGGCGATACCGGCTGGCTGCCTGCTCTACGATGTACAGTTGTAAGATCATAATCTTTAAGGTAAACAGGAAGATGAACTTGACGTTTGGGTCTGACAATCTGTGAAGATGCTTCTTCAGGTTGCATAGTGATCCTGATCAATTCTTCGTCCATAAAGAATGCCAGATCCGGCTCGAAGGACCATTTGTTCGATAGGAGGATTGGACTGTAATAGGTGATGATTTGTAATTTCTAGCTTTCCTCAATGGGGTGTCGATCAGAACACACTGGATTCAATCAGTTCCATGCAAAGGAGGTTTATTGTTGACAGTTTTGGCCATGCACAAAACAGCAGTACATAGGTTGCTCAAAGTATTTACCTGTGTGTGTTTGTGGTCTACAAAGGGAAAGAAATAAAGGTATATATATTAACAAATGTCTCTAATATTATTATACAAACATTACTTCCAAATCTACATTCTACAAATAAAGAATTATCAGGTTCGATTCTATATTAAATAAAGAAATCAAAATACAAGCAACGAAAATATGCAACACCGCCACCAGGTGGTCAGAAATGGCATAACATTCAAAACCGAAACCAAATCTGAGGTAATTTAAATGAACGGCACATAATTATAAAGATCGCGTCATTAAACTTGAAATAACAAGAGTTTCAAATACTAATGTAACGATCACACATACATATGCACAATCAAACACTGGGTGCAATCTCAATATTATAAATTGCCAGTAATATCGAACATAAACGGCACATTCACGAGCCTTCAACCTCACGCGATTAACGGATTCATCTCTCTTAAACATGCATCACTTTATGAAAGTATGACATCAAGGCGTTACAGCTCCTTAACAAGTATTGATAACCAAACTAGGTAAACAGACAACTTACATATATTTATTGACGCACTTCGCACACACAGTCTTGCTTGTACAGTCCCGCTCATACAGTCCCGCTCTGTGCTGATGATGACTGAAAGTAAGTAGCGCATGCGCACATGACTCGGCCTTTCCAACAGTGATGTTAATAAAAGAGCAGAGTTTATTGAATTATCTTAGTTGCATATATGTCTCAATGCTCAGACTTCGTCTGGCCAGTACAATTCCAACAAGTGTCATTATACCAAGGGAAAACAATGGAAAATTATATACAAACATCCATCTAAAGCTACAATTATTTAACATATTCATTTGAAACTGAATAACACTTGTTAGAACCCAAAATATTTATAAAAGCATTTTGATGAAAACAAATATTATAATAATAAATTTGATAATAAAAAATTACAGTAATGTAATGTACAGTCACAGTAATGCTTAATTTACAGTAGCCTATTTAAACTTCACCCAGCAGTTGCTGTATAACATCAGATATCGCAACACTGTACCAACATTTTCAGTGCACAGCATTTTGTCTCTTCTTTTTTTCAGTTTCAGTATTTCTGCAACAAGCATCGTAGTGATGATATTGAGCCTTTTCCCATACAAAAGTCCTTAGTCAACAGGAAAGAGGCACTTGTATTTAAAATAGTCTCATGGGTTAATGTAAAAAATGAAAGTCTTTTTAAACAACCAAGAAACAGTCAAAAGTTCAAAGTGATTCAAAGTGTCCACAGTTCTCACAACAGTCCATTGTCACATTATATGGTAACAGTTCATTGTCTTTTTTCTTTGCAATAGTTTCTCACTATGGGCAATAAACATTTTCTGGGTAATATGCTGTATAGTGGCACATTATGGAGAGGGGAAGGTGCAATTCAGTTAATAGCACACATGTGAGGGCTGGGGATCACAAAATGGTGTTGATAACCAGGGTGTCACAGCTGTTGTCCCACTAGATGCAAAGTGTGGGTAGTGGTTATTGCCCACTATCTGCACGTTGTATGAGGGGGTCCCAAGATTGTCGTCTGTAAACTTTTTTGGTGGCCATTGATTCTTCCTGGGGAACTGTTTTCCTCCTCTGAGGTCCTGTGTTTTATATATATATATATATATATACACACACACACATTTTCTGTGTTGTTTCGAACTATCTGATGTGATTACCTCAATTGTGAATATGTGATCAGTGAAACGTATATAATACAGACAACAATATTTTATCTCACCATCTCATCTTTATTGTGCTGTTTTTCTTTATATTATAGACTCACTGTCTGTAATCTTACTGGTCAGTGCTGTTAAATTTTTTGTCTTCATTTCTACAATCATCAAACTCACTGAGAGAGCTGCAGGATTCAGGAGTGAAGCTGCTCTCTGATGGACTGAAGATGTATGATGGACATTCACAATGTCATCTCAACATATTCATTAGTGAGCACTTCTTTGCCAAGATAATCCATCCACCTCACAGGTGTGGCATATCAAGATATTGATTAAACAGCATCATTATTGCACAGGTGTGCCTTAGGCTGCACTGTAAAAAATGATCGTGATTTTAACGGTAAAACACTGTAAAAATGCTACAGTGAAAAACTGTTAATTAGTTAACAGAAAGTTTCCTTATTATATACGGTAAATAACTGTGATATATATAATGGTACATTTAATTAAATTTTACTGTAAAATACCGTTAAATTTACAGTGAAAAAATGTAAATTGACATTCCCACAATTCCCTAAGAGACACTTCACATTTGATGTATTTTGTTTTTAAATCACTGTTTCTTCATAATTTTCTTAGTTTTTTTCTAATCAGTTATGTACATTAGGGTTTTATGTTACATTTAATGTTGTTAAATTAATGCTTATTGGATTTTTTAAATTGCAACATGTTACCATGATGGTGTTTAATGTTTGTGTGAATGACCAACCCAGTCTCTTCCTACTGCGTATACATACCACGAGTTTTTATTATCATTTTTCGTAGTGTTTAAACGCCAAAGTCACATTTTGCGTTCATATGGTACGCTAAACCCTCCCGTTTAACTTCTATTGATGGAATATGCGTATGCATTGCACGCAGAAATGTCTTATACGTTATAGTCAACGTCACCGTCCCGTCCCTTAAATCGTACGAAGATTCACGACTTCATGTCGTGCAGGTGCCGAAGTCGCATGCAGAAAAAGATTTTATTTATGTACTTTTTTACAGAAACTTTACTGATTATCTCTAATGGGGGCGAATATTGATACATATAATACTACACGCTTGCTCATTAGCTAATAGTCAGGGGATTGTTTTTATAGTTTAATTCTAAACAATCCATTTCCGGGAAACAAAATGTTTGCAGAATATTCAATAATTAAAATTGAATCATCTATGCAAGTTAGTAGTTAAATATCTGTCTGCTTTATTTATTGTGCTCTCTGCTTTTGTCGTTTTGGCTCATATATACACGTATTTTTGTTTCTTTGTTTGTGATTGTATTTGTAATAGTAAAGGTATTAACTACTACTACTAATAATAATAATAAATGAACAAATTAAAAAAGGTACATAATTGGAATTTTAGTCCTTCCCTGCTCCAGGAAACACCCACTACCGCTTGGAAACCAATCAAATGTTTAAACATTTTCAGCGCCCTCATCACTTTCACGCCCCCTCAATACAGTGCTCAAGTTCGCCTCGTCCATCTAATCATCAGAATACACAAGTAAGTATTTAGCAAAAGAATAAAACATTTTAGTTATTGTTAACCCAAATTGTTGTAAATGCAAGTGCTAATATATAGCTTCCGATATCTAATGCGTGTCAATGCTGTCAGTTATTCGTTTAAGTGAGCATGCACATGTCGCCCTACAGTTGTCAGGCGATTAATGTCTGTTTAAAATAATGTATTATTAAATATTTTAGGATAAAATGTAGTGTAAGAGTTTGCTGTGCGCAACGATTACTTTTTATTGATGAATAATGTTTTTTGGTTAAGTTATGATGAGAACACACTACTTTGTCTTTACCAGGCATTATGTGTAGATCACAGATATGTGGATTAATCAACCCCCACCCCCCCATCTTACATTTTTTCAAGCAGAATGTCCAGAGGCTCTTTAGAAGCAGAGCCATAGAGAGAAAGAGTTGCGACATTCTTTGATGTCGCCGCGACGGCTGTCACGTGGTTCATGTAAGCCCCAATAGTTCCAAAACGTACTCTGGCTGTCATGTTCTTCTATGGGACAGACAGCAGCGATTGCATTTTTGAACGGTAAATATAAAATAAAACACACAACCAAGCACTTTTTCAGCTGTTATTGCATTTTGTTAATGTCAGTTTTGCATTTGGAGAGGCAGGGTGACAACGAAATACTGTATATTACTTAGATAAGTTTTAGGCAATTTTTTTTGGAGGGAAAAGCTTAGTGCTCGCATGGGTAGCTTTAGCGGCTCTAACTTAACTTTTCCATATTCATCTGATGATGGACGTCGGTCTCATGATATTTATTTTAGCACAACTGGGCTGTATTAGGCCATTGATTCCCGTGATTTTGCTTATAAATTACAATTCAGCCATTAGCCTACCTTCGTGATCATTACGCTTTGCATGTACAAATGAAGACCAGTATAAACATCGCAAAGGGCCTCTGATACAATATAAGTTAGACAGTTGACAATTCAAAAGAGGTAGATATTTCAGAAACTTACGTTACCTCTGGAACAACTCGACGCGCAGCATTCACCACTCAAAACTCAGCCAACACTAACATAATGAAAAGTTAGTTAGTATATACCAAAAATTCAACTAAATAAAAGTTGCTATAAAGGTGGTAGCGATTCATTACCGAACTAATTAGATGCTATACCTTCACAACTGGTGAAGTCGCGCTAGCTAACTAGCTATCAGGCAGTGCTTGAAAATTGGTTGGAACAACCAAGATAAAATATAAATAATTACGCTGTGCATATACAAATGAAGACCAGTATAAGCATCGCAAAGGGCTTCTGATACAATATAGACAGTTGACAATTCAAAAGAAGTCGATATTTCAGCAACTTACCTCTGGAACAACTCGACGCGCAGCAATGTAAGTGAATGGGGTCCAACAGCCAAATGCCAGTGTTTGGAACTAATCCGAGCTCCATATCCCGGAAGTAGGCGGTTAAAAGCGCCGCCATTTGTTTACAACGGAGGTCTATGGGAGTGTCGCAACTCTTTCTCTCTATGGCTCTGTTTAGAAGCATCACTTTTTCTTGGAGATGTGTTTCTTAATCAGATACAGGTAACTTTAGAAATTGTATCTTGAATAATTATTTATTTTACTTATTTTGCTCTGTCAAATAATTTAAAGAAAACTTCAGATGAATAGTTATATAGGCTAATATATTATTCATGACAGGCAAGTATAAATTACGTTACAAATCTGTTAAATATACGATTTGCATTTTAGAAAGTGGAAAAAAATAAAGTCAAGAGGTCTAAGCCACATCCCACGACTGTAAAGTGGAGGCGAAGGGACAGAAATGGGAATGTTGTAAGGCCGCTTTGAGGAAAAACTGCAATAAAATCAAAACTTAAAGGAAGGCCTCCTAAACACGGTGAGACAGTTCATTTACAGTTATCGTTTAAATTTACTGTTATTTTCACTTGTGATTTATATTTTCTCTTTATTTGATAAATGTGTAGATGTATGCAGTCTGTTTTAATCTTTAAGTGCACTCATTTACATACAGAACCTGATATAAAGAAGCATTATGTATTCACAATTTTTTTTTTTTTAAAGCTCCCACCAGTTTGCCCATCCAAGAGGAATTTGTTTATCGAGCAGAAACTGGTAACTGTTTACTGTAGTTATATAGAATGGCAGCTGGTTTATAGAGTTTAGTATTCTGCCAGCTGCAACATACTCGACATAATTGCACTTTTTTTTAAATAAATGGGAACCTTGTACAATATCTCCATAAAAAAATGATTTTATATTCACTGTTTCTTGTTTCTCCTTCAATCAAGTCTCACTCATTGAAGAATTGGGGCACATCCTTAATGACGAATGTGTTCAGCCTGAAGAGGTGTCTTCAGCCACAACCTGGCAAAAGCGGCAATCCCTAAGCCATGAAAGATGGCACATTGCAAGGGAGGCCATGGTTAAAAATCTTTTGGCAGCTGAACATGTTCAGGAATGCATCTGCCAACACTGTTTTACTACTGAGGCCATTGTACGGTGCAGGGACTGTCTACCTAGGCAGTATCTATGCACCATGTGTGATGAAGATGTCCATCAGCACCTACCTCTCCATAACAGGGACTCTATGGCCCATGGGTTCTTCAAGCCATTGTGTCCAACCACTGCAGTGAAGAGACATTCTGAGACATTTGAGTTTGGGTATGCTTTTCATGTGTCTCATCATTCTTTTCAGTCTGTACCTTTTAAATGGCTGTACATTAGTGTAAAATTACAATTAACTATATTTAATTAAGATATTAAATTATATATTAATATTTTTTGTTTATGACTCCTGCACTAAGGAGTTTATTATAATTTTTTTGCTTTTGCTTTTGCTTTTTTAGTCCGATATCTTCCGCTACTTTTGCCAGACAAAATCTGTGCCTGTTCAGACAGTTCATGCAGAGTGATCAGTGGCAAGCCCATTATTGTAATTCATTTTAATGGTAAGATTTAATGGTAGTTTTTCCTTTTATGAAAACAACACATAAAGGTTAATATAAGAACTCAATGCTTGCATGTAATAGGCTATCTGTGATTAGGAATATTAAAGCTGTTGTGATACATCACTTTTTATTCTAGGACGGTACAATCTCACCCTTCCATCACTGGAGTGCTCATGCTGCAGGACAAAATGGGCAGTGGGGCTCAGTGATCTCCTTAAGTCTGGCTACTGGCCAGCCTCTATAAATTTTGAGACCGTGTATGAGGTTGGCCTTTTTAGGTCTTTTCTGGACTTAAAACTTTTTGCTCCAGGTCTTCCTTGGAATGCTTGACCGAAGAACAGAGTACAATGGCAGGGTAAATATTGTTATTCAGTGTATACTGTTAACATGCTTTTTGTTCCTTAAAGTGATTGGTTTGGTTATTTCAACAGAGTGGTAAAATATGTGGAGACACATTCCAGAAAGCCTTTCTGGAGTGGACCTTTGCCTTGAATGAGGTTGAGAGGCTTTGTGGTGTCCAGCCATTTAAATGTCCCGCTTGCAGTCCGTCCATGCATGCCATCTCAGTGGATGGTAACAGGAAGCTGTACAGGTTCCATAATGCACATGGGTATGTATTTTCTTTTATTTTTTGTACATTTTATTGTACTTCTTAACTGTCTACATCATGTTGCTCTTTTTCAATAAAATTAAGGACAGAGAAGGGCTACTTCGATGGCACATTCATAATGAAAGATGACGATGTTTCCTCCTTTGTGGGATATGTTCATGAAAAGACCAAGCATGTAATAACCCTTAACTTATTTTCATATTGTATATTCCAGTTCAGCTACAATTATTGAAATATTAATAATAATTTTAATCATATGTCTTGTAGGCCACAGGTAAAGGGGTGTGTGGCTCCTCTCAATGGAAGGCAGCCAAGGAGTCTGCTAAAAAGTCGACATCAAAGATTGATGAGGAAGGCCTTGAGATTGCTGTGTGCCTTTTTGGAGGACTTTTAAAAGGCCTAAATATGTTCAGAGGCGAAATATTTGCTTATCTCCTGTTGCTTCAAAACACCCTCTCAAAAGAAAATGTGTCATTCTTCTGCTCAGATGTCGCCTGCAAGTACTGGCCATACTTAAAGAGAGTGGTGGGACACTGTCCAGAGCTAAGGCCTTTATTAAATATGCACCCACTATTATCAGTTATGCATGCCAAAGCACATGAGTGGAGTTGTGAGGTAATATTATTTCATTACAATAACTTATATTATTGATATTTTTGTGGTATGGACATGCACTTTTATTTCAACAGCCATTGTTGTTGTTGTTTTTTTTTGTTTTTTTTTGTAGATAAAATGATCTGAAAGAAACCAAGAGGGAGCTGGTCTTACAATTGGAGAAGAGGTGGAGCAAATCAACTCCTTCTTGTCAAGAGCTGCAATCTGCACTAAATATATGTCCAAAGCTGGTAAAAAATATTAGATAAACACTACTTTTAACATATAGTTATTTCTAAGTATAAATGAATCATGACTAACCATTTTTTTATATATATTTACTTTGACCAACTATCTAATAATAGCACGTTCAGACATGCTCACTGTTCTTGCTTCTGCATGGAACAAACGGAAGTCTGAAAATCTGGCTAAATGTTTGTCTCAAAGATACATTAAGGTATTTTACGGCTGCAAAAGTCAACCTTGTTTAGCATAATTTGAGCAATTATGTCTATTGCATACATTGTTAAACCTTTATAAACCTTTATTATTAAATTAATTTATAGTGTTTTGATATGTGTTTAGACAACCGAGAGAATGAAAGTGGAAAGTGAGAGCTTTGCAAGTCTGCAGGCTGAGCTTAATGTCAGTGATGAGGACATTCAGCAGTGGGTCAGTGATGTCCAGCAGTGGGTCACAGGTAATACATTTTGAATGGCCTGTTTTATTTTTTTATGTAATAAAATGCTTGCACATAAGGCAGAATATATCAAATTTGTAATGCTAATTTATTTGTTTGAGATGTAGTATCAGGTACAAAAGGATGACTCTGGACTTTAGGGCAGAATTCGAGGCCTTTATATCAGCATAAAGCTGAGAAAACATCTGTACCATCAGACAGGTCAGATTAGATGATGATAAAAAAAAATGAATTCACATAAGCTAAGAAATGAACTTGAGTGCTTTATACTAATGTTGTTGATTTATTAGATAGCAACAAGAGAAGGCACAAAATAAGGAGGAGAATTCATACATTCAATACAAGTCAACCTTCACGCAAGTTGGCCCCCCACCCAACGCAAAACCTCTTCAAACTATGCTCAATCGTTTGTGCTCGGTTTGTGCTGTAAAAAGTTTCGTTTGTGCTGTTTCGGTTTTTAGATATTAAAAGAATATTTTTAGGTCATTCTGAGGTCACTCAGCCCCCCCACATGATCCAAATTCCCCCAAAATAGGCTCGTTCGTTTGTGCTGGTTTGTGCCGGTACAATTTTCGTTTGTGCTGCGTTGGGTTTTAAAATATCGGAAATTGAATTATAGACGATGACGTCACCAGCCCCCCCACATGCTCCAAATTCACCCAAAATAGACGCAATCGTTTGTGCTCGGTTTGTGCTGTAAAAAGTTTCGTTTGAGCTGCTTCGGTTTTTTAGATATTAAAATAATATTAGGTGGTCATTCTGAGGTCACTCAGCCCCCCACATGCTCCAAATTCACTCAAAATAGTCTCGTTCGTTTGTGCTGGTAAAATTTTCGTTTGTGCTGTGTCGGGTTTTAAAATATTAGACATTCAATTATTGTTGATGACGTCACCAGCCCCACCTGATGTGAATTGAGTGCTATACGCATCTATTTTGACCTATTTTTCACAGTCTATGATTTTGACAGTAACTTCACAAGTTCATTCGGAAGTTCATCAAAACATTATCCAATTGATCGTTACTGAAACATGGTTGTCACTTAATATTTTTGTTGTAGTCTAAGCTACGGTCAAACAGCGTCGTTGACAGTAGATCATTCATAAACTCGTACCAGACTTACACATAAAGGAATGCACATGACATGTCCAACCGTCTACCCCAATAAGATTGCTGTATTATAAACCAATAAAATCGGTTGTGTATTTTGCATTCTACTAATTCAGCTATAAACATAAACAACCAATATTTGACTAAAACTTGTCTATTAATACCTGTTTGCCTGAACTTTAACTTTGAAATGTTTTAACTGATGCCCCGCCTCTTACTTCTCAAACCTCTTACTTTATGCCGTTCTATGGTGTCGTGCTGGGAAAACAGAAAATAGCATTGTGCTTCAATATTATCTGCGAATTACCCATCGCTTGTTGGTAATTGGCGTGTACCACTGCTTGCTTTGCTGATTGCTAGACGTGATTGGCAAACGGTTTGCCAGAATATACCCTGACCACACAGGCAGTGAGACGTTGAGAGACACAGATACGGTCTTTTGAATGAAACTTTCCAATCCCATCGAGTCATCATATACTACTACTAGTTGGCGAATGTTGGCGTTGAGACCGTATGGAGGGATTATTGGGTCAGATTGAAAACTAAAAGTCTAAAACTAAAAGTCTTAAACGAAAACCAAAAGTCTAAGCTTGAAACTAAAAGTCTAAGTCGAAAACTAAAAGTCTAAGTCGAAAATGAATTTGGTATTTAGGATTGGGCATTTGGTAGTTAGGATAGGGCATTTCGTATTTAGGATTGGGCATTTGGTCATTTAGGATTTAGGATTGGGCACTTGAGGATTGAGGAGTGTATGCAAATAAGGAGGCGTGGCCCAAATACTGGAGGCTGGGTTTGAAATGGCTGGTGCAGATGCACCTTATGGACAGCAGAGGGAGCTCCAGTGCTAAGGAGCACACTGTAATGAAACCAAACAGAGCGAGTGAGCAGGTCTGGAGCGAGGACTGTACTTTATAATGTGATAACTTCAACTTAATGACAGCGTTGTATAGGGGTACTGGAACGGTACATGTATTCCTATTGAACCGAAACGGTAGCCCACGGGCGTCACGGTTCGGTGCACGAATTTACACGGAGAATACATGGTATAAAAATAAATAAAACTCTAAATAGCGATACATTTCGCGTTCGGTGTGAACGCAGCATAATAAACAGGCTGCGAGGTCGGTCGTCGGTCGGTCGGGAGAGAGAGAGAGAGAGAGAGAGAGAGAGAGAGAGAGAGAGGGGAAGGCGCGGGCACGATGAACTAGGTCTGTGTCTGTGTGTGTATGTGAGAGATTTTGGTTGGGTGCAGGGGCGGATCTACCGGGGTGGCATAGGGTGGCAAATGCCACCCTAAAATAAAGCCTTGCCACCCCTGCTGCCACCCCAGTTGGCAGCAACGAATTAAAAGTTATGGCCAATTTGACAATTTACGAGCGCGAATCTCCAATGTCCGACTGCCGTGAATTCGCTCCGTGCACAAATGGCAACCGTTGACGTTCGAACTTGAGTGTGTGGGCCAATACTTCCGGTATAAACTTCCGGTGATCTGACAGCGAGAGCGGGAGACAGCGAGAGCAAGAGACAACAGCGACCGAGTTCCATTTCCAGAGAGATAAGTTTTCAACCTGACCACATTTTTAAATGCATATAATTTTCCGTTTATTTCACCTGTGCGTTTCTATGCTTTCTATTACTGTTTTTATTTTGTGCAAGTAAGATGAGTAAAGAGCATCTGTTTCATAAACCATTATCTGTCTTGTGTTTATAAGCAGCACATACAGAATTTTACTACGTGTAAAATATACAAAAACTTAGCTACATTAAATTGTTTGTGGTACCTACAGTTAAAAATATAAATGTAAAATATGTGATAATAATATTGATCGAGCAATGGATGTAAAGTGAAAATAAATGCGCAGAATTAAGAAAATAGTATTTATGAAGATAAATTGTAGCCTATTACAAAGCAAACGTGTGAATGTTCACGGGGTATTTTATTTAACAACTCTAATCGTAGTTGTAGGCTAACTCTATATTTACAGTAGGCATAATTGTGATTGCGTATGCAGCATCAGTCCAATACATTCTTCTGTTCGTGAACAGTTGTATTTCATTTATTAATCTGACTATGCATCCGTGCATTTAATTGGCATTGGCTCGTGTGATAGTAATATGGATCTTAGTAGTATTTTAAGTGATATAAATGATTCTATAAACAACTATAAGAGATCATTTTTGGCTTTCTCCAGCTCCCTGCACCGGGCGTAATGCGAAACCGGAAGTGTCTATCCGCACACTCGCCTGTGTCTTACCTTAATGCCTTTCATGTGATAATGCCCCTTACTTCTATCATACTTCTATCTCCTATTAAGTGAGATCACATTGTATGGCCACTTCTAAAAAAATTAAATCAGATCCAAAAGCACGCACATCCACAGCAAAACACTAAATTTGGGTGCTCAACATAAAAAAAAAATTATAAAAAAGGGGAAAAATCGTCAGCACACCTTGGCTCCAAAATTGTGAAAAATTTAATGGACTCACACAGGTGGTAACGTATCAAGCACGTAGGTAGGCTCTTCGTCAGACAACTAAAAGTTAAACACACCCCGCCTTTATACTCACAGGTGACCCTAGGTGAGTATAAAGGTGGGCCGACTTTTTTTCCCATTTTTTACACTTATTCCTAATATGAAGTTTCACCTCAAATGCAAGACATTGATTGCATGATATTAAGTTTGTAAATGGCAGCCTGTGCCCTTTTGTAGTGTGTAGGCTACATACTATTTCTTATCAAACTGTGTTAACTGTGATTAAATTCAGTGTATATACGTCTGCTATATATTTGCCACCCCTCAAAAATTCCTGCCCCCCCTCTCGCCACCCCATAAATATTTTTCTAGATCCGCTCCTGGTTGGGTGACAGTTGTAGGTTACAGTTTGACAAGATTTTAGAGTGTGACAAAAGCACAATGTTGTAGTTTATTGCGAGTGTACACAAATATACACACTTCGCAGTTTGAACTTTGTGCACACACTCCAACATTGCAATCTTGACGTCCCAGCCGTTTATTATGCTGCGTTCACATCAAACGCGAATAGAGCGAAATGTATCGCTATGTAGAGTTTTATTTATTTTTATACCGTGTATTCTCTGTGTAAATTCGTGCACCGAACCGTGAACCCCGTCGGCTACCGTTTCGGTTCAATAGGAATACATGTACCGTTCCAGTACCTCTATACAACGCTGTCATTAAATTGAAGTTATCACATTATAAAGTAGTCCTCGCTCCAGACCTGCTCACTCGCTCTGTTTGGTTTCATTACAGTGTGCTCCTTAGCACTGGAGCTCCCTCTGCTGTCCATAAGGTGCATCTGCACCAGCCATTTCAAACCCAGCCTCCAGTATTTGGGCCACGCCTCCTTATTTGCATACACTCCTCAATCCTCAAATGCCCAATCCTAAATGGCTAAATGCCCAATCCTAAATGGCTAAATGACCAAATGCCCAATCCTAAATACGAAATGCCCAATCCTAAATACCAAATTCATTTTTGACTTAGACTTTTAGTTTCAAACTTAGACTTTTGGTTTTCGTTTAAGACTTTTAGTTTTCAATCTGACCCAATAAACCCTCCATAAGACCGTGGCGGAAGGCGGTGAGTAAAGCGGTTTCGTTCCAACCGCTAGATGCCACCAGGGTACGAAACTGTAGGGCATACACGCTGACAGATTTGTTGCCTTGACGGAGATTAAACAGCTGATCGTGGATGGAGAGTTCAGACGCCGTTCGACTGAAAACCTCTTTGAAATGATTTATGAAATTGGTGAGTGATTTGATGACTTGGGGTGCCCACTGGAGTGCACGGCCAGATAGAAGAGAAATGACGAAGGCAACTCTGGCTGAATCGTTGGGAAACTGATGAGCTTGCATTTCGAAGTAAAGCGAAAATAGGAGAAATCCGCTGTAGTCCTCCGCCTCACCGGTGAATGTTGCTGGACGGGCCATGGGACTGACAGAGGCAGCGGAAATGACAACAGGAGATGGTGAGAGTGATTGGTGTGCAGGACATCGGCGGGAATGGCTGGTGGATTGTCAGGAGAATGGGTCACCAGGGATGCACGGACAGCGTGGACTACTCCGCGAACGGTTCACGTGGTGGATCCGTCGCGGCCTCCGTGGGGTTCTGCATTTGGTCTGGTCTTCTGTCACGGGTAGTGAAGAGTCAGACAGGTGAGTAGAAATGTAACAAGAGTTTATTATGAACAGAAGCACAGAGGCCAGCATATGTAAGTACTGAGTTAGTAAACAATGATGATATGGCAAATGAAACTTAGCTGATGAGTAATAGAATGTCTCTTCCAGATGGAAATCGGAACAGGCAGGATGAAGGCTTAGGCGAGTGTCTCTGGTGATGGCAGATGAAGTACTGGAATGGGATCGGGGAACGGACATCAAAGGGTAAGTCGAGCAGGTAAGTCTGAGTGTCTAGCAATAGACAAGACCAGATGAGGATGTGAAGGGAAGTGAATGTTTTATAGGAAGTGGGATATGAGGTGCAGGTGTGGTGAATCAGTACTCAGGGGAGAGTGAACGAGTGGGCGGAGCGTGCAGGTCTGGGCTGCGTTCAGCGCCGACAAAACGTTGCAGAACGTTTTTTAAACAGAAACGGTGACGCGTTGAACGCACTGTTGTGATGACGCAAGAGTTGCAACTACGGCAACTGAGAAGGCTTTTTGTGTTCTTTGTGAAGAATTTTCGGAGCCTGATGAACTCGGTATAAATATGTTTAATACTACAAAATATGCCCGATGTTACAGTCACTGCACTTGCCGCCCAGAACACAAGAGAACATCCCAATCGAGTGAAGGGATTTGTGGAAACTGAAATAGAAGCACATCTTACCTAATAAAGACTAAAACACATCTATTTAGCCTCACATACTGACTTTATTTGTTGTTCATACTGTTTTATTAATACCCTGTATTTTCTTTCTCATTTTTAGGAAAAGCACTTTACATGCATTGTTTATTTCTATACCAAATGTCATACACTTGCAATGAAGCTAAAAATATAAACAACTACATCATTATGTTGATATCCTATATTTTACAATAAAACTTACGACAAACATGTCTTCTAATATCCTCAGTTGATGCGTAAACTGAGCTGCATCGAACACATTTGTAAAATACTTTATTTGAACCCATTGTGTGAGTTCACTTTAATTCCGCGTGCCTTATATACATGTTGCTGCTGATTGGACTGCAGTTCTGACACGCCCACCAAACAAGAGAAAACGCATCTCAAACCCCGTTGCACACCGTTTCCAGGAAACATGACGTTCAACCTGGAAACCGTAGCAAAACGTTGCACACCGTTGTGATCTTGAACATGCCCCAGGTGAAGCCGTGACAACGGCATTGTGGGAAGAAGCGGAGATGAAATTGATGCTCTGGGTTTCTGCTTCATTTAGCCCCCAGCTATACACATCTGTTGCTGACAGTATCCAAATATCCGAACATATAAAATAATGACATCTAAACAGCATCACTCATATACATCAAGTGTATTATTGGATATGATTGAAGTATCAAATTTGAATCAGTCAGTAATATTTAATATTTTCAAGTGTCAATCAGACAATTAAAATGTTTATGTAAATGTAACCATAATAAACAAATAAATTACAAGTTTAAAGTATCAAATTTATGAGTCAATCAATAAATAGTGATTATATTTGAGGATATTCTGGGAGATTTTTTTATTGCATCTTATTTTGTTCTGTATCATCTGTACTTTGTGGAAGTTCAAAATATTTTGATGTACTTGTTTAATTAAAACAAAGAGTTTAACTTGGTTTGGTCTGACAAGCCTTTCTTGCTGGTTTTTGTTGTTTTTTTTGTGAAGTGTATTTCATGCTTTTTTAAAATTTTATATGCAAGTTGTTGGGATAGAAAATGTACTAAGCTATTTGTTGAATTTGGATGGTGTTTTAGTCATTTTTGGCAATAGTTTAATTAATTGATTGATTGATCGTTAATCTGGTTAATTATTTAATGCACTGAGCACTGCTGTAGTTTATACAACACTTATTGCATTGGAATTCTAATATTAATAAGAATACTAATTCGCATTTTCAGCTATATCACGCCAGTAGTAATTGTAGGCTATTACTTGGAAAAAGATGACTAGAGTCTACGATCAGCTTTAACCAGGGCCGTACGCAGGGTTTGATAAATACAGAGGTCCGAAATGGTTAGGGCATTTTGATTTTCCCAATCTACACACGTGCATTTAAGGTGTTTGGATGCAAAAAAAAAGAACAAAAAAAAAAGGATAACGGTAGCTTTAAAAATATGTCAGTGGGCAGTGGCATAAATTGTTTGTCAAGCAGATGACACATTCTTAAACATGAGAATAAGTTTAACTGTTGCAATGAATGATCCACACTACAAAATGGAAATGCAGAATGTTTATGCTTAGAGGGCTTCAATTGCAGGGAGCCTTAATAAGGGCTTGGACAGTCCAGCAACTACATAAATGTTAACAACTGAAACCCTATTAAGCTGTTATCATTTTGTCTTAATATATTCTAGATATATTTACAAACTTGCATTTGAAATCACATACACCTGTCAGAAAAAAAATGACGTCTTACAGCAAAGTTTTGCTGTTCAGTGTTTCCATGCATGAGGATGAATATAAAATATGACCATAAACTCCAGACATGGTGTAGATGATAATTTATTCATTTCTCTTTGAATAAATAGTTAGAACATTTATTAAAACGTCTTAAGACGACGAGAAAACCTATTTTAAAGCACATTTTAACACACATTTTTTAATCCCCTTTCAGTCATACAACATATTAGATAGAGCATCCAATCATCAATTTAATTACCGACACAAAGAGTAAAGCTGTTTATTCTTCATTAAATTATCAACAATATTGTAAAGAATTTCAAAGCACAAAAAGTTGCACTCAAACTAAAATAATTCATAAGGTCTGAATGCCCAAAACAACAAATGCCCCGTATCCATGTGAAACGACAACCAATAAATGTAAAATTACAAATAATACTCGAGAAATCAGCAATCAGAACTTACATGTACATATTCAACATGATCTGCATTAGAGAATCAAGGCTTTCTGTATTATCACACTGTGAAAAATCACTTGAGCCAAGAAATTCACCTCCATAAGTGAGCAAGAGACACTATTCTACATGTACAACGCTTAATTCAACCACTAAAGCAAATACTTCGACAGAACTGGCACTGCCATATCGACAAAGACAACGTGAGGATGCATTTCTGAGACCAATGGCACAAAAATGATTTAAATGAGCAAAGGCGATGTGTTTTCAATCTAAACTGACAGCTGATTAGGCCTGAAATAAAGTGCACCCACAAAATCCTGATATTCTACAGCACATTAACACACTTTAAACATTTATCATGCATGACAATGCCAGTGACAACACTGAGGTGAACATTAGAAAGAGAACAGCTCTACGGGTCTCGCATGCCACACACAAGTACAAACAAGGGTGTACGGTAAAGATTTCCTCATGGCGAAGTAAAGGGATAGAGAAATGAAAGCTTTAGCGCAAGTTCTGCCGGGAAGACTCAATTGTTACGTCATTCATTACCTTCTCATCTATCCAATTGCGTCTAACATTGTGGTATAAAAGATGGGTACTTACACATGTCTGAGTTCGCAGATGCTGACGCTTACATTCAGTTGCTCGCGTTCAGTAGCCGACCGAATATGTCTCAGGACTCGCACATAATTTGCGAATATTCTGACTCCGACGATGAAATCGTCCAGCCATCTCCTACATCCGCTCGCCGAAGTTCGCGCATCCAGTGCCGTACTTCCCCATGGGCGCAGTGGTCCTCTGAAAGTATGACCAAAGTTCTTGAAGACGCCGGTATACCAGTTACCCAAGGCCTTTCAAGAGAGGATCTACTTCTTCTAGCCCATAACACTCTGGGTGACCCACCTGTTTCCATCTCTACTCCAAAAGCATCAACATCGACAGCTCAAACCAGATTAACCGGAAGGAAAAGAACTGCTAAATCTTCTTCACCTATTCCTGCTAAAAGATCATCGCAGCCTGCCCGGGTACCATCTACACCACAGACCAACCTTTCTGCCGATACGAACTTCCAGCTCCTCTCCGCTGTTCAAAGCCTCTCTCAAACAGTCATGGGCCTGCAATCTAAAATGACTAATTTCGAACATTCCTTTGCCAAGCTTCAATCCAGCGCAGATCCGGCCATAGACTCTCCAGTTATTCCACATTCGTGTCCTCCTTCTGGGTTAAGCAACCTCCCGAGCGCGCCCTCGACTTCAGCTACCCTGCCAGCTTCTCTACTCCCTATTCTGACGCCATTTCAAGATGTATCCGCTCCACCGGCTTCTTCAACTTTCAGCCTCTCCACAGCAGCTCCAGCACAAGCGTTCGGTAGGCGTTTCGTTTCACCGGCTGCTGCTACAATATCTAACTCTCTAAGAGCTAATATCGTCCAAGGTAAGGACATTAACCTTGCTACTTTGCTGCTTCCTTCGCCTGCTGCCGACAGGAAAATGGTTGACTGTGGTGACGTGGCAGTTCTCCTTAAAACTTCTGACCCCCGGTTACAGCGTAATCTTTCATTTGGTGAATTTGTAATTGCTTTTAGCATTTACAGAGATATTCTGTGCCAAGTTTACCCTGACAGGAGGGAAGAGCTAGATCTTTATCTAGCATTAATTGCGGATTTCAACCAAAGATACGGGGGGACTTTATTTTATGAATACCACAAGTCTTTCTCTGCTAAATCTGCCTCCTTCATCGCACTATATAATTCAAGGCTAGACTGGTCAGTCATGGACACCGAACTGCTCGTCCGCCATTTCGGAGGTCAAAAAAGCTTGGTTTGTGCTGTTTGTAGCGCTCACGGTCACAAGGCTCCATTTTGCCCTAAAGCCTTCGCTAGCAACGACGCAGGTGCTGTCCGCGGTACTGAAAATGTAAGATTTTCGTCAAATAGCAGAGGTCGCTCTGCTGCTGAATTTAACGGTGTACCTCTATGTATTCAATTTAATGAAGCTGTTTGTTCTTATCCTAATTGCAAATTTGCTCATATTTGTAGTTCTTGCAAGGATCCACACCCGAAATCTGTCTGTCCACGCCGGTACAAACCTGCACCCCCAAGCAAAGCCCCAATTCGGAAAAAATTCTGAATAAACACCCATCTACTCCTATCAATATTTCTAATCTTTCAAGCTACCTCTCTTCCCACCCTGATCCAGTATTCGTTGATTATTTAATCACCGGTCTGTCCCAAGGGTTTCGGGTGGGCATCCTTTCTCATCTTTCTGCCTCTTTTGTTGCCAAAAATTTACAGTCTGCCAGGAACGAACCCGACGTGGTGTCAGCTCTCCTTGCCAAAGAGGTCAATAAAGGATATGTTATTGGCCCTCTCACTTCTCCTCCTTTTTCTCCTTTTCGGGTTAATTCCATCGGCGTCGCAACTCGCAAATATTCTGGTAAAAAACGTCTAATATTCGACATGTCTTCTCCACATTCCTCCAACATAGCAAGCGTTAACGAATGCATTCCCCTAACACCTTTCTCTCTGCATTACGCTACGGTGGACAATGCAGTCCAGTTAATTAAATTAGCTGGTCAAGGCGCTTGGTTAGCTAAAGCCGACATTACCGACGCTTTCAAAACCATGCCAATTCACCCCTCTGATTGGCCGTATTTTGGCGTTAAATGGAATTCAAAATTCTATTTCGCCGTAAGACTCACTTTCGGTTGCAGAAGTAGCCCGCATATATTTAACAGTCTCTCTGAGGCTCTGTGTTGGATTCTGCTGAACGTCTGTAAGCTTCCTTTCGTTTTGCATTTACTAGATGATTTTTTGCTAATCGATTTTCCATCTTCCCAATCTTCTATCCTCGACATTCTCAAACAGATCTTTAGCGACATCGGCGTCCCCCTTTCCGCTGAGAAAACATTGGGCCCCTCTACTTCGCTCGAATTCTTAGGCATTTCTCTCGACACGGTCAAAATGCAAGCTTCCCTTCCACAAGAGAAACTTCTAAGGATTAGGTCGTTCCTGGAATTTTTTTCCTCTCTACGCACCGTCTCGAAACGCGACATGCTCTCTCTGCTTGGTCACCTTAATTTTGCTATGAGCATTATTCCACAAGGCAGAGCCTTTATTTCTCGGCTACTAACCCTGGCTCATTCCGTCCAAAAATTAAGTGATCCGATCCAGATGGACGAAGGATGTTTGTCCGATATCAAATTTTGGACCCTGCTGCTTAACGATTGGAACGGCATTTCTTTTTTTTACAATGATGCTTTCGAATCGTCCGCTGACTTACGTTTATTTACTGATGCCGCCCCATCTATCGGCTTCGGTGGGTTTTTTCAAGGGCAATGGTTTGCAGAGAAATGGCCAAACGGTTTTCCCAAGACTAAATCAGGCTCTGTTTCTTCTGCGCTCTACGAGATTTATCCCATAGTCTTAGCCAGCGTAATCTGGGGTTCAGCGTGGTCAAGAAAACGCATTTTGTTGTTTTGCGATAACGAAGCCACTGTTGCCATAATCAATAAAGGCAGATCTTCGTGCCAGACGATCATGCCTTTTCTGAGACGCTTAATTTGGCAATCAGTCACTTTTAATTTCATTATTAAAGCTGCTCATATACCCGGTCACTGCAACGTTGTCGCTGATGCGCTTTCCCGCTTTCGTTTTCAGACGTTCAGACGGCTTTGCCCTTCAGCCAATACGGAACCAACACCATGCCCTCCCCTATCAGCTACAATGTTAAATTAGAAGATTTGCAAAGATCAGCTAGACATTATATGTCTAAAGGGCTAGCTCTTTCTACTTTGAAAGCTTACACCTCCGCTTGGTCTTCTTTTCTAATGTTTTGCTTTTCCTTTCAGATTCCTCTGTTTCCCATCTTGATCTCAACTGTGTGCTCTTATCTCGCTTTTAATTTCGAAAATCGCAATTTAAAGATTTCCTCCATCCGCAGATTGCTCGCTGGCATCCAATTTTATGCAAAATATTTTGATCCCGATTTTCCAAGTCTCTTTACTGCTTGTCCCGTTCGATTAATGCTCAAAGGCATGACTAAATCCTCTACGGATTCTCCAGATAAAAGGTTGCCTTTTACTTTGCCTTTATTGCAAAGATTAATCCTTTCTGTACGCAACGGCCTTTTTTCTACATACTCTAATATTCTGCTAGAAGCGGTGTTTCTAACCGCTTTCTATGGATTTATGCGCCCAGGGGAATTCACTTCCGCATCTAAACAATTTGATCCCGTCCGCGGTCTTTCTTTCTCTGACCTACACTTCTCACCTAATTTCTTTACACTTTTTCTTAAATACTCCAAAAATGACTCACTAGGTTCCGGCATCTCAATCACAATTTCTAAAATTGGCAATAATTTTTGTCCCTTCTCATCTATGCTTAGATTCCTTAAAGTTCGTCCTAAATCCTCTGGTCACTCCCCTCTATTTTTACTACCTAACGGAGCTCCTCTCTCCAAAGCTTGGTTCAGGTCTCATCTAGTTTCTGTCCTCAAAAACTGCAGTCTATCCCCTTCCCAGTATACTGGTCACTCATTCAGGATTGGCGCAGCTACTACAGCAGCTGAACGTGGCGTTTCTACTGCTGCTATCAAGATCCTGGGCAGATGGTCTTCCTCCGCATTTGAGTCTTATATAAGACCCGATCTCAAGATTATTCTCGAAGCTCAGCAAGCCCTGCAGTGACGATTCAGGTAAATCCATACGCAATTACTGGTGGTGGTGTCATGCTTTATCTATCTGGCGATAGTCTCAGCTTGATTAACTCGTCCTTTGCGCCTATCACTGTCAATTCGCTCCTTCGGGCCTGGTTTCGCGCAGCCTTATGGCTTCTTCATGCGTGTTTCGTTATGCGCGGCTTTAGCGGCCTCGTGTTCAGCGTGCCTCGTCTATTCGGGGGTCTTCACGGCCTCGCGGCATTCTATTGATAAAAAAAAAAAAAAAAAAAAAAAAAAAAAAAAAAATAATAAAAAAAAAAAAAAAAAAAAAAAAAAAAAAAAAAACAAATACATAAAATAATAAATAACAGTGTACCCTAACGGCGCTGTCTTCGTACTACTCATCTGTTTGTTCTTCGTTTCCGTGTGGCTCAGCGTGGCCTTGTCTCTGTGTGGCTCAGCGTGGCCTCGTCTCTGTGGCTCAGCGTGGCCTTGTCTCTGTGTGGCTCACCGTGGCCTCGTCTCTGTGGCTCAGCGTGGCCTTGTCTCTGTGTGGCTCAGCGTGGCCTTGTCCCTGTGTGGCTCAGCGTGGCCTCGTCTCCGTGTGGCTCAGCGTGGCCTCGTCTCTGTGGCTCAGCGTGGCCTTGTCTCTGTGTGGCTCACCGTGGCCTCGTCTCTGTGGCTCAGCGTGGCCTTGTCCCTGTGTGGCTCAGCGTGGCCTTGTCCCTGTGGCTCAGCGTGGCCTCGTCTCTGTGTGGCTCAGCGTGGCCTTGTCTCTGTGGCTCAGCGTGGCCTCGTCTCTGCGTGGCTCAGCGTGGCCTTGTCTCTGTGGCTCAGCGTGGCCTCGTCTCTGCGTGGCTCAGCGTGGCCTTGTTCTGTGTGGCTCAGCGTGGCCTTGTCTCTGCGTGGCTCAGCGTGGCCTTGTCTCTGTGTGGCTCAGCGTGGCCTTGTCTCTGTGGCTCAGCGTGGCCTCGTCTCTGCGTGGCTCAGCGTGGCCTTGTTCTGTGTGGCTCAGCGTGGCCTTGTCTCTGCGTGGCTCAGCGTGGCCTTGTCTCCGTGTGGCCCAGCGTGGCCTTGTCTCTGTGTGGCTCAGCGTGACCTCGTCTCTGTGTGGCCCAGCGTGGCCTCGTCTCCGTGTGACCCAGCGTGGCCTCGTCTCCGTGTGGCTCAGCATGGCCTTGTCTCTGTGTGGCTCAGCGTGACCTCGTCTCTGTCTGGCTCAGCGTGGCCTTGTCTTCGTGCGACTCAGCGCAGATCATCTTAGCTTGGCTCAGCGTTTAAAAAAAAAAAAAAAATAAATAAATAAATAAATAAATAATCAAAACGAAATATATGATTCCATGTTATAAGCGTTAGCAAATGCGCTATTTCAGCAGCAGAAGTATCTTGCATTAAAAGTAAAGCATACTCCACTCTTCTCATTATAGAGTTACTGTTCCCACAATGATATCAATGGAACTCTCTATAATAAACTTGACCTATGGAATTGATAGGTCCATTTCTACCTAGCTGTCGCTAATTTTTTTTTTTTTTTTTTTTTTTTTTTTTTTTTTTTTTTTTTTTTTTTTTTTTTTCTCCTATTTAGGAACTACACAACATACAGCTGGTGGGTATACTTTTCTTTTCCGTTCTTTGGGGGTGGGCTCCGTCCAGTGGAATTATCTTCCACCTCTTCTTGGGGGTCGGCTGCGCCCCTGCCTTCATCTTCAGGCGGGAAATGCAGAATCCGTACCCTCGGATCGCGAGTTACGGACGGGGCCTACGCCAAAGAACTCTATTGCATATATTGCTTGCTGGGCTGCTAATAAATGGTTTATTGTTCCAATATTATTTTCCCGAGTCTTTCTGGTAGAAATGAAAGCTTTAGCGCAAGTTCTGCCGGGAAGACTCAATTGTTACGTCATTCATTACCTTCTCATCTATCCAATTGCGTCTAACATTGTGGTATAAAAGATGGGTACTTACACATGTCTGAGTTCGCAGATGCTGACGCTTACATTCACCTCCACCCTCCCCACCACCAAGTTGGTTCCTTCCATCCATCCTCCCCACCACCACCAGGATGGTCCCTTCCTATACCTCACGGGGGGTCGGCTGCGCCCCTGCCTTCATCTTCAGGCGGGAAATGCAGAATCCGTACCCTCGGATCGCGAGTTACGGACGGGGCCTACGCCAAAGAACTCTATTGCATATATTGCTTGCTGGGCTGCTAATAAATGGTTTATTGTTCCAATATTATTTTCCCGAGTCTTTCTGGTAGAAATGCCTTCCATGAGAGAATTATCCATGTTAGTGTTGTATATACTTCTATTTTCTCAAACGCAAGGCATTGCAATTGCAATGCAAGTTCCCTCTGAATTTTCCAAGAAACGGCTGATATTTGAGCTAGTATCACTACAGAAATGTTCAACCAGATTGTCACACACACACACACAATATACGGTAAGAAATTAAACTAGATATTATGCCACAGTATTTATCCTGGACACATCACTTCAGGTCACCGGCATCACCCTGGATGGTCTTCTTGATACGCAGCAACATGGTGGTCTGCCACTGGTCGAGACGGGAGATCGAATCAAACTCCTTCACCTGGAGGAGGTCAGCACATGATTTAGAGATCAAAATGAGCGAACAAATTTGAGCTGCATCTGATTTTTCTACATATATGTACAGTGATTATGTGATGCATGTTCCACAGCGTGAACAGATAAAATGCAATGCATGTCTGACAAATGCATACATATAAATGACGTAGGGGCTAGTTGTCACACTTTTTTCTCAATTATTTCTTAAAGGGTTAGTTCGGTATTTTACTGATATGCTCACACAAAAATCGCTGCAAAAGATGCTTTCCAACAGGTTTCATCGTAGTTTTTGTCCGACTCCATTGACTTGACTTGGTACAAAAACTACGATAAAACCTGTTGGAAAGCATCTTTTGCAGCGATTTTTGTGTGAGCATATCAGTGAACACCCCGGACCATCTCGGGACAGCAGCATTTGTCCAAATTTCAATCTTAACCATTCTATTTCATCAGAAACGATCTTAAAACAGGGCTTTAAGTGTAAAATACCGAACTAACTCTTTAAGAAAGTCAATTTATGTATAGACATGAACCTTCAAAAATAGTCTTTTCAGCAAAACTAAATCGATTATGCAAGACAAAATAACGAACACAATAGCAACAGTGTAAAATGTAAAATATCAGTATCATCTCATTTTTTTTAAAGAGATTTGAAATAAAAGTACTAAACAAAACAAGCATTTGTTTAACTGGACTTTTGACTTAAAACCTCCGAGTCCACGTGTGACAACTAGCCCCGGTGTCTCTTATATACTCTTAAAAACAAAGGTCCAAAAGTGTTTTTGCAGTGATGCCATAGAAGAACCATTTTTGGTTCCCCAAATAATCTTTCAGTGATCAGGTCTTAAAATAACCATTCATTTATTTTTATTTATTTTTTTTAAGAATTTTTTTAATAATCTGAAAAACCTATAAAGAACCTTTTGTGCAATGGAAAGTTTCCAGAGGTTAACCATCAATGCCAATAAAGAACCTTTATATTCGAAAGTGTACAGTATGATCACCCAAAGCCACAGCACATTTTAGAGGTTATAAACGTACGGCTTCAGTGAACGCCTCGCTGTTCTGCTCCTCATGAGCCTCCAATAGTTTCTGTACAAGAAGACAAAACCATCAGTGCAAATACTGCAAAATATGACAACCACATTACTGCACTCAGTATACTGTACATACTGACCGACTGCCTTACACTGATTGTTCACCTATAGCCCACATTTAGCCTTTTTACTTCTGCCGATTGAATTTAGGCTTCAAAATTCATAAAAGTTCTGTTCATTTGTGATTATCATGAAAAACAATACATGTAAGAATCATAAACTTTTGCTCATAACGCTTATTCTCTGCAATAATCAAAAGTCCAGTTGGGTTTTTGTCGAGGGGATGCTAACTTCTGGGATTGCCTACAAAAATGCATCATCACTGCAGCGCAATACTGCTAAATAAATGAAACAATTGTACTTACTTTCAACAGCTTACATTCTCTTGAATCAGAGAATGCAGGAAACATCCCTTCATACTTTTCAATTGCAAGCTGAAAGAAAACAAACAGCACATTTGCATCAGATGAGCTGTTACATGTCAGGAGCAAGAACAGCTGAATGGGAACAGCATATTTATACAAAGGCATTGGTGGTTGAAAATGTTTGCTGCATGAATGCCACTAGGTGTCAGTGTAAGACAACTGCAATATCAACCGGCTTAAGGGATAGTTGGCCCAAAATGAAACTGTTGTCATCACTTACTCACCCTCGAGTTATCCCAAATCTGTATGAATTTCTTTCTTCTGCTGAACACAAAAGAAGAGCTTTTAAAGAATGTCGGTAACCAATCAGTTGATGCGCCCCATTGACTTCCAAAAAAAAAAAAAAAAAAAAAAAATATATATATATATACTATGGAAGTCAATGGGGCGCATCAACTGTTTGGTTACCCATATTCTTCAAAATATCTTATTTTGTGTTCAACAGAAGAGAGAAATTTATACATGTTTGAAATAACATGAGTGTGAGTAAATGATGACAGAATTTTCATTTATGGGTGAACTATGCCCATTACTACTGACTTGAGCTAAATAATAACACTATTGCTGAATCGAACTTGTTTCATAATCGATTAACTCTGCAACATTGACAGTTATTGAACTGAACTGAATGACACTGAAGTAAATTGAGCTGAATGACACTACTGTCTTCTGTGGAGCTGCTTTACAACTGAAATTGTTTCATAAATGATTAATTTTACAACATTAAAGGCCCATTCACAACAAGCAAGATATAGAGATATAAAGATAACTATAACAATAACTATATTAGCATCCACACCAACACACAATATCGTTTTGTTTATTGTAAGCACGCGCTGCAGTTTTGTCGTCTGCCGCTTTAAATGCTCAAGCTCTTAAAGCAGAATGGTTTCTGATTGGCTGTCCATGTTTTTATCATTCATTATTCTGAATGTGATTCCAATGATATTGTTTCTCTGTGACGTTATAGCTGTGGTGTGAACTCTGCTATTCTTTAAATACTTAAAACGATTTTTCGAACTCAATCTTTATAGTTATCGTCTTCGGTCTGAGCAGGCCTTAACACAGTCATTTTCCTGTTTTTCAATGTGAAGCTGATTTGAAACCAATTTTTTTAGATAAATAAATGTGATTAGTAAGAAGGATTGCTACTATAAGAGACTATAGTAATTGAAATAAAGAACTAACTAAAAAATGACTAACCTTTGCGTTTAATTCATCCACGATGAAGTGGCACAGAGCGGCTTTCCAGAAGTACTCTTTAGCGTTGTATTTCAGGAGAGGGTTGTCCATTGTGCTGGTTGCAACCTGAATGTGAAGAGACCAGCTTTAACTTTCATTCCCTCTGTGTTCATTTACCGAGGGGAGAAGGATATGATTAGATTTACAATGCAAACATGAAGGTGCACTGGTCTTCAGCATGCGTACTTTACCTAAACCACCCTTATTCATATCCCATATGAATCTCCTTTAATAACGTTACATGCTCCATAGATCACTTTTATAATTATTATTTTTTAGCGGATGCTTTCTTCCTTATAGTATATTTTGCTCCCTCCTGGAGCAACCAGACAAAAATACTGATGTTGCATGAATTGCTATTTCTGTGATTTCAACTTTTAACCTTTTGGTTACTGTAAACCACTTCCCTACCTCTCATATCATCTGTCCTGAACTGAACTGAACTGTACTCAAGGAATTTGACTTCTCTTTCTCACTCTCATTTCCCCAACATTTGGTAAAAACTCATTTACTTATTGACTTACTAACCTGTAATCTAGGTTTATGAGATATTGGCTGCGTACGAAAGCTTAAAAATGCTGCCTTCGGATGATGCATTACAAGGTAGGAAGTGAGGAAGCTATATAGTCAAGTCAAGTCATCTTCATTTATATAGCGCTTTTAACAATGGAGATTGTTCCAAAGCGGCTGTTGTGGCTTTTTTCTTATTAACAAACATCATCACTGAGTAAGAGACACTCTGAGTCCAATTTAATAGGTTAAAAAGTATTTATTCTCTTGCAAGAGAGATCTTCGTCACTCATACACATTCGTGAGTCAGTGAGGAGAGATAAGAAGAAGCAGTGTCTGTCTTTTTTATATCTTGTGTCCTCCAAGGCCTTATTTCTGCCCTCCCCTCACAGGAGAGATATACTTTGTCTTTTCCATTCCTCCCTGGCCCTGAGAGGTAAATGCCCCCTTAACCCTTTAGGCTATAAAGTACAAATGCACTCAAGATGACCCCTTGACCACCTGCTTTTCCTTACCTCCACTGACTCCCAACCACAGTAAATTATCAATCAAAGGCCCCCTCTCTCTCCATTCGTGAGAACAGATGAGGCCATCATTAGGAATCACTGAAATCAGAGCAATAAAGGAAAAATTCCATAACACGGCTTTACAGTGATAATAGGTAAATAATAAATTAAAGTAACAGATTGTTTTGGCTTTATGGCAGCTCTAAAATAAAGTTATTTTCCAGCCAAAGTCAGTTTTGATTGACTCTCTTGATTGATATTATGTTTGTTTAAAACAGAGATCACGATTCTCCCACAATTCTGAACAGATAAACACATTTAGTTGTATCTAGATATTCTGACTAAATGTTCATTTAAAAATATTTAAATTAATTTGAATGACTTATTTAAAAAGAAAAACTTGGTTGAATAAATGATTCAATTACTCACTCATAAAGACTTTACTTGTTTCATTACTGGATGAATCTTCGACTGAGTCCAAAATCGCATACTCTCTTGAGAAGGTACCTATTTTGAATAAATAATTACTTCACGACCACTAAAAAACTACTATATGAATACTATACTATAAAATACTATATGTTCTATATAGAATATCTGTATGTAGTATGAATATAATCTGAATGTAATACATTTGCCATGTTGTTATTATCATGTGACCTTCAGCATCAGTTGTGTCGCTTCACTGTCATTCACAAATCCTCTCCCGAGGCCTCATGGGATTGTAAAGTACTGTGCATTCTGACATACTTCTTTTGTCACATTCTGTTTTTCGCCTAGTATATAGGGACGTCCCGCGTGACGTCACGCCATTTGGAGCAGCCATCTTGACGGAATAGAAAATGGTAAACCGCCGGTGATAATACAGCTCGTCGCGATATATTCCTATAATGCCCGAACGATGCTGTGCATTTGGATGCGATCAGATACGTGATCATACAAAAGAAATATATTTATACCGTATCCCAAAAGAAACAAAACGGCGAAAAGTGGTTGGCGGCAATAAACAGGAAAAACGCATGTATGCATTTCTAGATCAGTTAATTCGTTAGGTGTATTATCACATTACATTCTTTCGTTTTCAAATACCAAAAGCTGATCTTGTATTTTATTTGACACTTCTTATAAATCGTTAGAAACACAGGTTGAGACAACAGTCTCAATGACAGTTTATCATACAGTGACGGTCAGTGATTGGTATAAAAAAGTATATAAGCATAGGCTATTTCGTTTTTCTTGGATCAAACTAGATTAAACAAATTCATTAAAGATACACTTAATCTTGTTGGTGATTTTGTTTTGTGTTTTTCCCTGTAAACTCAGTTTAAAAATTATTACAGGTAGGCCTACTATAATTTGGTGATAAAAATACATTGACCAACCTTTGAGGTGATGATAAAAAAATCATTTTCTTTTAAAGGGTTAGTTCACCCAAAAATGAAAATTAAGTCATTAATTACTCACCCCCATGCTGTACCAACCCCGTAAGACCTTCGTTCGTCTTCGGAACACAAATGAAGATATTTTTGATTAAATGTGACAGCTGGATCACTCCTCCATAGGCTCCCTAAGGGATTGAAACCGGACGGCCCAGAAAGTCAATGAAGAAAATGTTTAAATATTCCATGTCACAACAGTGGCTCAACTATAAGTTTATCAAGCGACGAGAATACTTTTTGTGCGAAAAAACAAACAAAAATAATGACTTTATTCGACTATTCCTTTTCTTCCTTGTAGGCCTGAAACGAGACTTCAAGAGATTTCCACGACGCGCACGCGCGAGAACTGAACTGAAGTAGTTGAAGGAGATCGCAATTCTCGCGCATGCGTCGTGGAAATCTCTTGAAGTCTCGTTTCATATATCGTCCGATACAGATATGGTGTCCGATATATCTTGCATCCCTAGTCACAAGTCTGTTACTCACCCTCATTCCAAAACAATAGCTGTGTCCCAATTAAGAAGCGGCATCCTTAAAAGTATGCAAAATTCAAAGGCCACGCTTTCGAAGTCCACGGAGGTTGTAATGAGCATTGTTAAACAGGATGGCCAAGCATCTGTGACCGCTGCCGTGGATGAGCGCAGGTCAACTGGCAAAGTCAATTAAACACGTGACTGTATATGTCATTTTTCTGTCTGTAGGCATAAGGATGTTGTGAAGTTGCTGAGGAAGACTGGAGCTCATTTTTCCCCGGCTGAATTGGCTGATGCTGGAACGAAGTTGCACAGGTCTCATTTACATACACACATTTCCTCTCGATCAATCCTTTGCTTATTGCTTTTATAAACTTGTGGACACCGCAATTTGATAAATGACACACATGTCGGTTGTATTATTATTACTAGTATCATTTTTTTTTTTAGTACTGATTTTTTTAATTACAAGTCTTCCGTTGATTAATATAGTTAAGCTTAAGGTTTTTAAATGGCACATTAAAGTTCAATGGAAATCGGTCACAAATATGAGCATACCTGTTTTTATTTTGTTTAATTAATGTGCATTTCTGTGTATTGAGCACATACCAGAACTGTCTGTCTTCAGTTTATGAACTTCCTGTGTTACGGTTGATGATTGAGCATTTAGAGATTCTAATGTGTGTTTTACAGTCTTGTGGCGAGTGGCGACTCTGAAGGAATGGAGATTTGGAAGTTAGCTGGGGTTGATCACAAGCCCACTGGAGTGGTGAGTTAATAATGGAGATCTGTGTGGAATACAGAATTATAACCAAACATTTGATGCATTCAGTGACATTTTATTCTTATAACTGTTTGAATGGAGAAACAATACATTATTTGTTGCATTCAGTGTTGCATTGTCTAAAAACAAAAATGAGTTCTGCATTTTCTGGTGGTTGAGTGTACATAATGTTGACTTGTTAATGCAGTGCATTATGGGATTCAATGAGTGCACTCGATAACATCCAGTGTGGTTTTGGACACCAATACTAATGGCTGTCCCCACAAATAGTGCCCTATTTAAGGGTATTGGGGTCGATTTCGAACACAGCCCTTGATTAGCTGGTTCAGGTGTGATGATTGGGGTTGGAGCTCAACTTTGTGGGACAGTGGCCTTTGCTGGACACCCCTGCTGTAAACTTTAATTAATGGGCTTCTCTTACATTTAGGCAAGAGCCACTGGAAACGAGTAGACTGAGTTCTTACAACAGGCGGCACAGTACCAAACTCAGGTAGGGAGCGTGTGTGTGTGTGTGTGTGTGTGTGTATGGGTATACATGTATGGGTCACTGACATGTCACTCTTTTTTCCATATCTATTAATGTATTAAAAAATAGTAAATTACACCATGTTCATGTAAAATGTCATGTTGTGCAATTTGTCAAAGATATTATGATACTTGTAAATGAGCTATTATTATTACATATATTGATATTTTTAGACTTTAACATTACATAAATGTTTTTTTTAAATGCATTAAAATGTGCATCCAAATCATTCCATATTACAATAATAGGGTAACACTTTACAATACGGGTGCACTAATATGCATTAATTCATGCTTGACTCATGCACAGATAATCATGTGGTAATGTATAACTCTTGAAGAACTTAACCATGAATTAATGATTTCTGCATCAGCAACTAATAAATATTCTAAATGGTTAATATATTAAGTAATATATGAATTATTATTAATTAAATGTGTCATAATGTATTAATTCCTTAATAACATTTTATTAACTAATAGTGTAAATTGATGCGTTAATTACCACAATTGGTCAAAGCAATGCACTTCAACTTTGAATTGTCTGCTTTAATTAATCATTAGGTAATGATTTGCAAATGTATCATTATGTTATGACTTTACTTGTTGAGGCACATGACTATTAACTAATTGTTAAGTAGCCTAATATGTCATTATGGTTATGGGTTTTGACAGTTGCACATGCAGTGAATGAAATGTCAGAGAGTGTTTGAAGGATGGGTAAGTTGGGCCGCACACAAATATCAGCACACCAGAATCTGAACTCCTGACTGCTGTTACACTGTGTTTAAACTGGATGAGACCAGCTGTCTACACTGGATATGACAGACCATTGCAAGTCCATTTGTCCTTCGTTACAGAAGTACGAGCACAAGAGCTCGGAGTACGTCAGAAATAGAATGTGGCATCAGTTTACTGTCGGGTTTTGTCGTGTAGCGTCGCGCCGCATCCAGTGTAGTATCACTGATTATAATGGGTTCAATTGTCTTTGTCCAGTCTAGACACAGTGTTATAAAATAGCAGTGCTCGGTCGCACGTTCTCAGTGTTCCACGACCTCAAGCTTAACCTGACATATTCCTGTGCATGAACAACAAGGTACTGGATGCGGCAGTTCATCTGACTCAGTGAAATATTGGTTGTAGATGGTTGGAAATTGAAATCCATGGCTTAGTGTGGATGTCAAAACCAAAATTACATATTACTTAACGGTTAGTTAATAGTCATGTGCCTCAACAAGTAAAGTCATAACATAATGATACATGTGCAAATCATCAGCGAATGAATAATTAAAGCAGACAACTGGAAGTTGAAGTACATGACTTCAATCCCTTGTGGTGATTAACGCATTAATTTACACTATTAGTTAATATATATGTTATGAAGGAATTAATACATTATGACACATTTAATTATTAACAATTCATATATTACTTATTTATATATTGATTAATTATATTGATTCTAAATGATTAATATATTAATCATTTAGAATTTGTATTAGTTACTGATGCAGTAATCATTGCATTAGTTAAGCATGAATTAATGCATATTAGTGCACCCATATTGTAAAGTGTTACCAATAATAGAAAACATTGTGACGACAATCTAAATTTTGCATATTGAAAATTGCATAACTTGTTCCAGTTAAAGTGCAGAAATGTATTATTCTCTTTCTGTCTGTTCTCTAGAATGGCAAGTTTATCGAGTTTACTGCTTGTTCAAGATCTTGAGGAGGCCGTCCTGCTAGCTGTCACTTGCTGCCCTTATCATACTTGTATCATTCTTATTTTTTAGCAGACGTACAGTAGATTTCCTGTACTTAGAGTCTTAAAGGGGTCATATGATGCTATATTAAAAGTTCATTATTTTCATTATTGGGTGTAATAGAATAGATTAACATGCTTTAATGTAAAAAACATTATTTCTCACATACTGTACATTATTGCAGCTCTATTCCCAGTCTGTCTGAAAAGCGCCGATTTCTACAAAGCCCCTCCTTCTGAAAAGCTCAGAGTGCTCTGATTGGCCAGCTGACCTAGTGCGTTGTGATTGGCCAAACACTTCAAGCGTGTGTCCTAAGTATAACACCCTCACCATAATCGCCAGCTTCAGCTTTTTATAAACACACAGTTTTTAATAATAATGTTGTCGCTTTATCTTATCAGTTCAGGCCCGAGTCAGATCTATTGAAACCAACCAAGAAAAAATCTCTTTGTGGGAGAATATTTGCTTTATAACTATTTTGTTTACATATAGAAACAGATACATTACACATTAAAGGAAAACATTAAAAAGCACCATATGAACTACATAAGATGTAAAACATAGTTTTTATATGATTTCATTTTATAATCATTGATAATCATTAATCATTAGTCATTTATACACTCTTGTAGGGGAGACCGGGGATGGTTGTAACACGGGTCAGTTGTAACAATTCCAATCTGTCCAATCAGGAACTAGTTACAAATCACCTGATTCACTTAGCACATGCTCAGTTTAGTTCTTATTCCACATGAGATAAAGTAGAGCCCACTGGCAGACACAGCAAATGTTAGAGTGGAAAAAACAATTTTGAGGTAAGAAAGTTACCTTTTTTACTTTTTTTGTTTTTGTTATGGGAATTTCTGCTTTGAAGTTAATCTCATCAAACTTGTATTATGTTTATTGTGTGTCTGTGTAGATATTTTCCATGCAAGTTGTTAGTGCTAATGTTTTGCCTGTTAGCTGTAAGGTGAGCTAGTTCATGGCTACATGACTCTGGGTTAGTTGTAACAACAAGACTCTGGGTTAGTTGTAACACACACACACACACACACACGCACACACACGCACACGCACACGCACACGCACACGCACACGCACACGCACACACACACACACACGCACACACACACACACACAATCACAATGTTCAAGTGTTCAATTTTATTATGGCCAATACTAACACTGGCAGTAACAAACATGCTTACAAACAAACAATGTTTGTGTTCAAGTTCAATTTATAATGGTCAATTACTATGACTGAGAGTGACAAACACACTGAGACTAAGAGTGACACACACATCAGTTATATTGAAAAGTCAGTGTTGAATAAAAACCTTTCAAAATATTTTTTTTGTCAAAATCTTTATTTCATTGTTACATATCACCCCGGTGGATATCATAATGTTACATCTCACCCCAGGGTATGTTACAACTAACCCAGCCTGTGGGGTGAATTGTAACATTTCACTCCTCGTGTTTGAAACTAAACCATGCATTTTCTTTTTGTGTTGCAAAGATAATAGCTATGTCATTTAATAGCAGACACTTGTAACTAGTTTGGATCACATTTTGAACACACTGACTTTAAAGTACTACCAGATATAGACAGAAAGGTCAAAATTGTTACAACCATCCCCGGTCTCCCCTACATTACATACGAGTGTTGATTTGTTTTGTGAGACACAATGCCAGTTAGAAACTTCCCGTCAAATGACGCTGGAACACGGTATGACAGAGAAACCCTGTTTTAAAGAGCATGTAGAAGGGAAGCTTTTCAAAGCATGTTTTGATAATGATCATGAAGGTTTGCTTGCTTTTAATCAATCTTCAGATTTTTCATTACCCCCTCTTAATCATATATGAAAACATTGGATTATATAGATTTTCAATAAATCAATCAAACATAGTTTATATATGATTTTTATTTTATAATCATTAGTCATCTAAAGGGATATTTGTCTTCATGGGAGAAGATAAGAGAATGTCTTAAAGGTTTTTAACTTCACAGGACGATGTTGTGAAGCAGTAATTTTCCATTTTTTTTCTCTTGGAATAATGACACTTGTTGGAATTGTACTGGCCAGACGAAGTCTGAGCATTGAGACATGGGTTCTCAAGTCTCACGCATTGGCCGTGAGACACACGCAATTCAACTAGTTCACACGCCACACCGTGTATTTCTCACGCTGAAAAGGAATGCCAACCAAGTTGTCCTGCGAGCTTTATATATAACGTTGTATTCGAGGCGCAGGCGCACAAAGTGAAGTTTCCTGCCGCCAGCACGCATCTCTCGGCCAGATTGCGTTCGTTACTAGCTAGGCATCATAGATGCGCGAAGCCGCGAATACGCGGAAGTTGACGGAACATTCTCGGCCTCCGTACGTTCGTTACTAGGTAACCAACAACATCGCGCGAACACACGTCGTGATGGAGAAGGTAAATTGGAAGAAAGCTCGTCTAACATTTTTAGGCTAGAAGATTTCATATAGAGCCCATCGTATACATTATTGATGCAGTCAAAAACTCTACAACTACTTTGCAACCAGGCCAGAAGCTTTGGCTCAGTTTGGCTAGCTTACGTTATCTGAAACTAAGGGAAATGTTAGTGGGTATGGGAAGGAATGGGTATTTCTTCATTTTATTTTAAATTATATATTATACTGTATTAATAGTCGTTCTAGTTACATTAAGGCTACATGTATTAAAGCAAAGTGCTCTGGGTAATATTTTATATCCGGTCAAAACATACATTAATCATTGCCATTGCATTTGTATTTTTCAAAGATGTCAGGGAAAAAGCAAAAATATATTTTATCATCTGGGCACCAAAGGGTAAGCCCCCTAAAAAGGTTGCAAGGCATCAAAATGTGCAACAAACATTTACAACACAAAACACATTTCATAAGCTGGATTGTGTACTCTTGTGTACACACACACACACAAACACACACTCACACACACATACTCTAATATGTCCATTTGTTCACAATGTCCCACCACACAATAATTCAAAATGCAAAAAGATTTGTTTTTCCAAACTGTTTGGAGCAATTTGTTATATTTTTTGTCATTTTTGTATATTTGTCATATTGAAATATAACATTAAAGAGTATATTTGATGTGATGAATTGCTCTGTCATTTATCAGATTTACCAATTGTTATAATTTCAATTTGTGCTGGTTAATTATGAACAATGGGTAAAATTGGGGGGCGGGGCGGGGCTCCATTAGGGCTCCTCCCCTAACCGCATGTGATCTCACTCCAAGCTTTTGATAAAACTTGAGAACCCTGATAAGATTATTCAATAAACTCTGCTCTTTTATTAACATCACTCCGTCTCCTGCTTCTGCTCTTCTCTGGCTTTTTCAGTCAAATTCTCAGGGGTGCGTTTCCCAAAAGCATCTTTAGCCAACTATGGTCTCAAGTTCCGTCATTATCAGCAGTTCAACGAGTCAGTGTTTCCCGAAACCATCGTTCCAACGAACACTCGCAAACAGCATCGTAAAGTTATGTGGTTGGAACGACATCTCTCGACCTGTGGTTAGAAGTATAGTTTCTAGTTTGCATGACATGTGGAATTAATAAATCTTCGTCTTAAGCAAAATAAGCAAGCTGACATTCATTACAATATGTATCTTTTATTTAGAATACATACAAATTGTAACGTACGGACAGAGGCGGTCCATGTGCAGCACTTTATTTTAACTTAAAAGTAGACATAAACTCAGGCAAACAGTTAAACAAGGGGCAATCCAGTAACTCGTGGTGATAACAGGCTTAGGTCGAGACAGGCAGCACAGGTTAATAAACAGTCCAGAAGACAGGCAAGGGTCAGAGTCCAGGGAAACACGGAATACTCAAACAGGGAATAATGCTCAGAGATGTACGCTCACAAGGTAACAAGACTTCGCAAAGGATAGAGGATAAACACAGGTTTAAATCAGGAACTCAATAACCAATAATGAAACACATCTGAACATAATAAAACTTAATGAGTCCATGGGGAAAACATAACACAATGAGAGAGTGCCCTCCAGTGGCTCTCGAGGGCACTACAGCTGCCGATCGTCACACAAATGTCATTTACGTCTTTTAGTTTGTCGAGATTTTAAAGCACCGTTTTTTTGAAGAGTGCACATGTGCGAACGCTCTAGCCTACTGAACGAGTCTATCTATGATTGAATGAGGAAATAAAGCAAAATAACTGAGAAAAAAATTGTCCTCAGATACTATGTTCATAATTATAGCAAAACATCTAGCATTAATTGCATCTCAAACATATTCATTAAAGAAAGTTACTACTCCACCACCTGCGTGACATCATTAGCCAATGTGGTTGAACAACCAATTTGCGACAATACTGATTCGGGAAACAGTCGTGACTAGCTAGTTGATTTCTTCAACGATGCATCGTACGATGGTAGTGAACCAGCCAATTCTGTTGTTGTACGGGAAACACACCCCACGCTAATAGAAGGCTGTGAATATGAGCGAGTCTTGAGGTACCAAACAAGACTTTCTGTTGACAGGTCCAGTCAAACGGATATCTTTTGACAAGATTTAAGGTTAATTTTTCGAACATCATTAGTGTGGACGTGAATATAATCTTAGAGAATTTACGATTAGCATTAGCCAGCCCTATTTTCACGTTCCATGTAATATAATCGCCAATAACTTGGGCACTTTCAACAGGATTCTCAGTGGGTGTATCAGTGAGAGGGGAGAACCTGTTTAATGTTGTTATCGGAACGGAAGAGCGGTGTTTTGTCCTGCGACTACAGCTTCTCACGGTCACCCAGTTGTCCTGCTGCACGGGCTCTACAGCTGGAACGAACAATTTACAGAGTTCACTAAGCTGGTCACATCCAAAGCAGAATCTAAAGCCCTTCCACTCTTACTATCCTCGATTAATGTTTGGATGCGTGTCTATAACAAGTGACAATAACAGGAGAAGACATTACTCACCGTGTTTGTTGACTGATTCTACTTACCTTAGTTGCTTGATAGACTCATAAAAGGCGCGAGCGCCAGAGAGAGAAAAAAAAGATGGCAAGTACGGATGGCAGGTTAACAGGCTAGCGGGATACTAGCTTACAGATAACGCTATAATGAACAGACAACTCTTTATATATGTGTTTTATTTAAGTATATTATATAAAACAGAGCAAAAAAAAAATCTGTGAAAAATTATCTCGTAATTCTGAGATAATTAACTTGTTAATTCAGAAAAACAGAGTCGATTTTTTTTCCTCAAGTGAATGCTATTCGCTTCCGTACTCCTGCCTAAACCTAATGGGTAAACATTATGGGAAGAGCTCTAGCTAGACAGGATTTAAACTTTGTCAGCTGAAGACCCAAGTTTGGTTTGAAGACAACAAAAAACATACCAAAAACAATGTTCTCTCACCATTTCTGATTTCTAACACACACTCACAGCGTTCAGTGTCACCTTGTGGCTGTCAGAGATGAAACAAAAGCTGCTGCTCTCCGTGTGTTTTTCCTTCATCAGCTTATTTTGTCCATTAGATTGAAAGATCTGAAAAAGCCCAAACATTTACCCAGCCATAGACCCTCCCCTCGAAGAAATTGAAAGTGGACAAATGTGATTGATCAACCCATCTTAATACCACATCCTAATACCAGGTGTAAACATGGCCTAAAAGTTGGCATTGTTTTTCCATAGGGCTAATACAGTGGTAACATTTGGTTACTAACCTATTATTTCTTCTGTAAACAAAACGTTGTGGATCGAGTGGCCCATGGTGGCGGTGGGGTTATGTTATGGGGAGGCATATGTTATGGACAACAAACACAGGTGCATTTTATTGATGGCAATTTGAATGCACAGAGATACCGTGACGAAATCTTGAGTCCCATTGTTGTGCCATTCATCCACGACCATTACCTTGTGTTGCAGCATGATAATGCACAGCCCTATGTTGCAATGATCTGTACACAATTCCTGGAAGCTGAAAACATCCCAGTTCTTGCATGGCCAGCATACTCACCGGACATGTCACCCATTGAGCATGTTTGGGATAATCTGGATCGGCGTATACGACAGCGTGTTCCAGGTCCTGCAAATATCCAGCAACTTTGCACAGCCATTGAAGAGGAGTGGACCAACATTCCATAGGCCACAATCAACAACCTGATCAACTCGATGTGAAGGAGATGTGTTGCACTGCGTGAGACCAATGGTGGTCACAACAGATACTGACTGTTTTTCGGTTTTATTGTGGCCATTGGCTGTTATATTTGTTCAATAAAAAAAGACCTCTGTTTTAACAAAGCTGAAGACACATATCTTCACCTGAAAGAAGCTAATAAATGCACGATTTCGAGTATATGTGGTTTGTGTGTGATTTTCGTGCAATTTGGGGTATTTTTCTATGAATAAAGAATGTTTACAGTATTGCTAAGCAAGGTGTAGCAATTAGCTGCATATAAAATGCCCAATATAACATTTTTAAACATCTTTTTTAAAATTTTTTTTATTAAAACCATTTTAAACCGCAACAGGAATATTATACAAATACTCGATGGTGGTTTAAAGCAGTGGCGTAGCCACGAGGGGGCCTGGGTGGGCCTAGGCCCCCTCATTTACATGTCCGGCCCCCTCAGATTTGTGATTGCTTAAAAAAAAAAATTAGGAGGCAAAATATTTTTTTAGTGATTATGGGAATTACACTGCGCAAACCAAAGTAATACTACCCACCGGATGAAGAAGAAGGGTTTCCTCTCAGTCTCCACAGTAATATATATATATATATATATATATTTTTTTTTCTTCTTCATGTTCGCATTTATGAGGAAAAAACAATGTTTACGGACGTGACAGTTCTCCGTTACGGACGTGAGCGCTCTGAAAGCGGCACTAAAATATGCTTTAAAACTTTCACAGAGACATCAAACAGAAAGTACAAAACCTTTCTTTAATCTGAATTTCGTTTTGTATGAATTGTATCTTAATTTTAATCAATGTTTCATCAACCAAATGCCTGGATTTAATAAATAAGTAAATATAGCAGACGATAGGAAACGGAGGCGCCGGCGCGTGAACTGGAGCTCGTCTCATAAATAAACCGAAACTCAGCGTATAAGGTAGCCTACTTGCCTCACGTGTCTACTTTTAAACAGAACAATTCAAAACGAAAGAAAACAGACTACAGACTGCTCTCTGCTTATGTAATCCTAATGAAATGTGCATTTCTCTCTGGCGCGTTCACATGAAGATCGCGATTCAGCATCGTCAACTTCATCTTAGCCGACAAAGAAAACACTTCTTTATTAATAAACAATTAAAATATCTCCTTGCTATATTTTTACATATTCATAATCATTACTTTTGCCAGTTCTTTTTGACAGCTTTTAAGCCTTTTAGGTGCTTTATTGGCAGCGCCACCCTTACATGTTACATGAGTCGCCATGCACGGTATCACGTCCGCATCCAGTTCAGTAGGTGGCGCTGTCACAAAAAACTAGGGTCCTGGAACTGCGGTCCTAGAACTGGGGTCCTGAACCTGCAGCCTCCAGTTGTGCAGGAACATACTACTGCACCAACGGTCACTATCGCCGAAAGTCGCCAGCTCTCCACTGAAAACGAATGGGATCATGTCGCTGGCGGTGGGAACAGGGCTTCAGTCATGGGAAAAAGCTTGTTGACGAACACCATTCCAGACATCCCACCCTGCAAAAACTCATTTCTGAATCTAACAATTAACATTTGTGAGCAACAACTTGCAGCTAAAATAAAAAAAAGCATGAAATACACAATAACCTTAGAAGAAGAAAAAAAACAGCAAGAAAGGCTTGTCAGACTAAATCAAGTTAAGCTTGTAATTAAACAAGTAGGCTACATCGAGATATTTTGAACTTCCAAAAAGTACAATGATACAGAACAAAAATATATAGATAAAAAATATAAATTCTCCCAGAATATCCTCAAATACAATCACTATTTATTTACTGACTCATAAATTTGATACTTTAAACTTGTAATTTATGTTTATTATGGTTCCATTTACATTTAAAAAAATAGTCTGATTGACACTGATTGCCTACTGACTGATTCAAATTTGATACTTCAATCATAACCAATCATATCCAATAATACACTTGTGAGTATATGATGCTGTTTAGATGTCATTATTTTAGATGTTCAGATATTTGGATACTGTCAGCAACAGATGTATAGCTGGAGGCTAAATGAAGTATAAACCCAGAGCATCAATTTGATATCCGCTTCTTCCCATAATGCCATAAAACCTTCCAGACTTCACATCAACACTCACAGGCTCACCCAGGTCATCACACTTAACAGATAATGTCTTTCTTTCACCACTGATTTTGGCAACCACAAATTCCAGACCCCCACATCTGTTATTATAACGATTTGGCCACAGTGTTGCAGCAACAATTTGATCATTTTCATCAAGTACAAATCTTTGTTCTTTAGATCCTGCTACTTCACCGACTTTCACCATTTGGCTAGGGTTTAAAATCACCTGGATTGTGTTCAGAGCCCCCTAAAAAGCACAAATGTATTTAATGTGAATCAAGTAGCTAAATAAAAACAATCTGATTCAAATAGTAGGAATCAAAGAAGATAAATTAGAAAAAAAACGATCTTTACACACCCCGTCGTAAGTTATGCTGATCTCCGAAATGTTTCTGTAAAAGGGCTTAAAGGAGAATTGATCACCTCCCTTCCCACCCACAATAACATCTTGTGCTGAGAAATGAATTAAGAGAGAGAAAGAGAGAAAAAAAAACATTTTTGCAACAAATTGCTATAACTGGTGGTCACTCCTGTTTTAAATATGTAAATATGGTCAAATTCACAATTCAAAATTAATGAGAGCGACAACAGAATTCAATAATTTAACTGACTCACAATTTTTTATGATTATTAATACAAATGTGCAGATGATACTTACCTGAAGATGGTTCAGGGCTGACAGTATCACTGGCTTCACTCACTCCTACTACACCCACTATCCTGTAGCGGATCAAGTACTGCTTTCCAGATTCCAATCCAGTCAGAGTAAAGTCTTCATCAGCTGTGTTTATGACAAGCCACTGTTCCTCCTCAGCTTTTACCTGCTTGTACTCTACTCTGTACTGCACCGTTCCTCCACTTGGAGACTCCTGCAGTATCAGGGACACAGTTTGTTCCTGGACATTATTCACTATCGGTGGGGGCGGCTTGGACACGGGCTGGAACTGTGTGTATGTCAGATCCCCTTTTTCGTACAAATAGATAGAGGAGCCTGGATTGGAGAGATCAGAGACTGCAGAAATAATGAAGCACATTCCCTTCTCATCTTTATTGGCTTCTGAAAAGCCTCTGAAGCTAGACAAGTTCTCTCTCATCTTTTGTATTACACCAGGATCATTGAACCATTTTCTGTCAGATGCCTCATGAAGCACATTTTTGTTTCCATCTAACTCTTTAAACTCATCAGATTTCAGGAACTCATTCAGGGTTGAAAGATACGTGTCTTCATACTTCAGAGAAGTGAAGGTCAAGCACACCACCACATCAATATCAGGATCAAGGAGGATGGTGTTCAGATCATCAGAGTCTTCAATCCTGATCTGCTCCAGCGTCTTGGTGTGAATTCTCAAGAGGTTAAGTTCAGACTTTGCATCATTTAACCACTGGTTGAGCTTGTGAGCATTAAAAGGGGAGCTGTCATGGATCTTCAGGATGTCTGCCAGTGACTGTTCCTCCTTCCCACCTCCTCGAATAGCAGGCAAGACCTTGGCCACTGCTTTCTGGAGCACTGTCTTATAAATGCTAAATGAGTCCTGAAATGAGTGCAGCCTCTCTTCAATGTCACTGAAAACATGTACCTCTTTTCTTTTGGACAGATCATTGCATGTCTTCTCTAACTCTCCCAGCTCCTCCATTATACGTTCAGTTTTGGAAACCAGACTTGTGCTAATTTCTCTCACTAACTGAGCAGCTTTTTTGTCCAATAAATTAAGAGGATAAAGCCAGACCTTTATTGGAACTGCACTCTGTGGATTCTCCTTCAGCAGAGTTGGGAGCTTCTTGTACAAATCCAGGGCCTCCATGTATGTGGTGGGGTTCTTCTCAAGATGAAAGTCACCATGAAAAGTGCAGGTGATGTTCTCAGAAGTTTTCTTTTCAATGTCTGTCATTTTTACAGATCCTTCTCCCTCAATAGAAAATTCAGGAATCTTCTTGACCATGGCATTCAGGTTTCCCTCAATGTCCTGCTTGCTTGCATCTTCTGAAGACATATGATCAAACACCATGAAGGCCTGGGCTCCGTACAGAACAGCCGTGACCACATGAGTTGCACTTTTCTGGTCAAACACCTGAGGGTAGGTGATCTGGCCCAGCTGTGTCATAGTGAGCTGTTCAAATCTGGAGGTCTCACTATAATGCATTGTAACTCTGGACTGATTGTGTGAGGATTTGGTGTCACGGAGGTATTTGCCAGATCCTCCTACCTCAATCAGCCCCCCCATGAAGCTGAGCTTCAGGGAAGCACTTATATCCATGAGATCAGACTTACTAGAGAGAGAGTCAAAGCTACTGAACTTCAAATCTGTCATGAGCTGCTGACGACTGTCCAAATCTTCAGTCAATGATTTCTTATCCCACAGAGTAACACCTGAAATGAGAAGTGGCTTTAACAGTTTTGTACATGTGTACATGTGCAGGTCTTATACCTATAATACAGATATAAACTGATTTAATAGATGTGTTGGGTACAGTGCTGGCACGTGAGTTTGTAGGGCCCTAGGCGAGATCATGAAAATTGGTCCCATCAGAGTACAAATTGTCACAACATTGTCACAGATTACATGCAGTATGGCGACTGACCAAGACACACATAGAAAACAGTGAATCCATCCATCATAAACAAACTCCATATGGCTCTGGGGGGTTAATAAAGGCATTTTGAACCAAAGCGATGAGTTTTTTGTAAGTAAAATATTAATGTTTATAAAGAATTATAAAAAATTTAAAACTTTATAAAGTAAAATAACTAGTCAAATTAACATATGGATTAATCAAACTGCATCTGAGCATCGGAGGCCCGGTATCAACCGTCCCGCACTATCAGAAATCTAGAGGGTCCTGTCCCCCTTCACGGGCCTGGCCGTCCATCCTTCCCCAAGACCATCTCCGCTCCACCACTAAAATAGCTTCCGGCAGACGGCCGTACGCAAGTCGACTTACGGCAAAAGAGTAACACTTGATGATGTATGACATAGGATGTAGGAGTAGTGTAAGCTTGAAGCCTCTTGCGGTGCAAATAAACAGGGCTGGGCAACCGCGTTCATCATTACGTTGTGTGTCAAGTTCAAGGGTTACTCTCACGCCGTAAATCGATGTGTTCGGCCGTCTGCCAGAAGCTTTTTATTTTTGTAGATAAAGTTTTAAATATGGATTTTTTTTTTACCCCAATGCAAAGCTTCGCTTCAGAAGGCCTTTATTAACCCCTCTGAGTTTGGGAAACTTTTATGATGGATAGAACATTTGTTAATATAACTCTGGTTGTATTCGTCTGAAAGAAGAATGTCATATACACCTATGGCTTCAGGGTGACTAAATCATGGGATAATTTTCATTTCTGGGTGAACTATCCCTCTAAAGGGATACTCCGCCGTTTTTTTTCATATTAAACTATGTTATTCACTTAACTAACACGAGTTGATATATACCTCTGTCGCCTCAATCGCTCTGGCGTGCGATTTGATAGACACTTTGATAGCACAGTTCATTCAATATACGGACCAAGCAGAGAAGCGACCAAACACCTCCACGTTTTTCCTATTTAAATACAATTACTCGAGCAGTGTAACTTGACCTAGGACGGTGACAAAAAATAAAACGTTGCGCTTTTCTAAGCGTGTAAAATGGATAACTCTATTCTATGGCGGAATATCACAGCAAGTGCTTGGGAGCACTTCGACTCGGCGCAGTAATATCATCCCTCGTGAAAAGTCCTTTCCCCCTCTCACTCTCCGGAGTGATGATATTACTGCGCCGAGTCCATAGATATATATGCGCCGAGTCGAAGTGCTCCCAAGCACTTGCTATGGTATTCCGACATACAATAGAGTTATCCACTTTACACGCTTAGAAAAGCGCAACGTTTTATTTTGTGTCACCGTCCTAGGTCGAGTCACACTACTCGTGTAACTGTATTTAAATAGGGAAAACGTGGAGGTGTTTGGTCGCTTCTCTGCTTGGCCCGTATTGAATGAACTGGGCTAGTTAAGTGCTATCAAAGTGTCTCGCGCGCCAGAGCGATTGAGTGCACACACTGAGACGAGAGAGGTATGTATCAACTCGTCTTAGTTAAGGGAATAACATAGTTTAATATGAAAAAACGGTGGAGTATCCCTTTAAGTGACGTTGTGTGGCCTGTGTGGCCTATCATCATGGCCTGTGTCTGGATGGAGAGTGAACTTTACTGATCCCAGCAAACATTATCCTGATCTAGTTCATGTTTCCTGTTTGGTTATTTTTTTGGGGGGGGAACCGATTCGTCAGAAACTGTTAAGTCACAATAGGTCGAATTTGATGAGAAAGAGAATATCACAAAACAGATTAAGATCTTTTAAGATAAATTATTAGTGATTTAGTATTTCTATGTTTGATTAAGGAGGATCAGTGAAAATAATTACAAACTAATATCATGAGCCATTCAGTAATGTTTATGACGAAGCTGCAGATGTCAACAGTTTAAATTATGACAATACATTTTTTTTATTTATTTCAAAGTCAAAATATTTTATAATAGAAAACAGAGAGAGAGAGAGAGAGAGAGAGAGAGAGAGAGAGAGAGAGAGAGAGGAACCGGAACAGGATCGGCAAATTGCTTGAACTAAGTTTACAGAAGTGCTATGTTTCGGAGCACTGCCCACATGGCTATTGCTCACACATCATGCACCTCTAATCCTGCCACTCAAGCACTGCAATAGGCTCTATGCACGATCGCTTCCGCGTTTTGTCTCAGGCCCCCCAGTCACATCCGGTGCTGCGTCGGAAGCCGTTTTTTTGCATTAGGTGGAGATAATGGCAAATTACACTCGCTGTTTACAAGAATTTCCCGCGATTAACGTGAATGATGTTAACAATATTGTGAGGCAGTTAGCTGTCACACATAATAGTAAGAAAGAGAAGGGCTTCAAATTACATATTTCGAGCTACATCGACAACTTTGAGGGTGAGTATTCTCTCATACCATGTGAAATGCGACTAGCGAATCAGTTTCTAAAATCATTGTCTCGTTTCTGAGAAAATGAATTTTATTAAAGTTGTGCCGCTAGTACACTTTGCTATAGAACGCGCTATGCGGATATAAAGACGCTGGCTGATATTCTACCGTTCGTGCATAGAGCCTAAGCAATTGGGCAGAAAAGTAAACTCATCAGGACTTTAAGTAAAAGTATACAGTACCTGGAATGAAGGAATCCTTGCGGCAGTCATACAGCATACCAGGAAACAGAGGTCTTCCTAGGGCTGCAACTTTGATTGGCTCTGATTCCATGGCTCTAATAAATAAAATAAATGAAAAAAAATATGTTTAATTATGTAAGGGTTAATGCCCGACGAGGTGTCCATTGTCAGGTGTTAATTAGTCTCAGCCTCAGACGTCACGCCCACGGAACGTTGGCTAAACGTCTGATGCATATGGTACACTTAACTGGAAACACTTCAGGAATGTCGAAGTCGTCATCTGATTGGTTGAATTTTATCGGATTTCCGGGGGGCGCGAGTGTCGCGTTTATTTTCGGTCCGCCGGGAAACAAAGCGCAGACGTGTGATTGCGGAAGAAAAACTGTTGTGTTTACATGAGTGACAATGAGCATTTATCAAGATCAGCTAAACGTAGAATTCTCAAAAGTATGCGAGGTTCACGGGAAAGACTCTTGAAGTTTTCTTCTCCTTCTTTGATTTTCTATGCTGACTGACTTGTTGCACGCAGGTCTGTTGTTGTGGGGACATTTCCACGCACCGAAACGCTGAACGAAACGAACTGTAATTGGTTGTTTTACATGTCGGTCAAACGGCCTTATGGGCGGGCCTTGGCCAAAGAAAGCTGCTATGAATTCCAGACCTTCAGCCGTCAGTCTGAAGGTCTGGCTACGCGAGACTAGAGGTGCGTTCCATTTGACAGGGTCCCTACGCAGTGTTCACTGCTCCCTACTCCCTGAACACGGTACATCAGTTGAAGTGGACTTCTCAAACAATAATCACTCATTTGGAATGCCCTTTAACGTCATCAAGGAAAGGCAACAACAGGGTCGCGCAGATTATGATATATAACTTAATTAAATTTTGTAATTTACTTTCCTTTCTAATTTAAAATCATATAGGCATATAGATACATTCATCACCCCAACCGTTCATAAATACTCTAGTTTGTATAATAATAACAATATTTATGAATACTCAATGCATCCGTAAACTCAGAGCCGTTAGAAATTTAAATTTAAAATCTCTTCCAACGGCTCTGCTCTATGGTTAGTTCAGACTGGTGACGCGGTGCACAATGACAGTTGGGTGATTTTCGCTCTCCACTTCCTGTGAAGTGATGTATCGATGTTCCCTTATTCCCTACGCCGTTTGCAGTGCCCTTCGAACTGAACATGTTCGTTCCCTTCGGATTGGAATCTCACTTAAGATGGCGAAATGCCTAGTGAAGTCCACTTCGCAGTCCACTTACGGTCGAATGGAACGCACCTTAGGTGTTAATACGCTGATTTCACGCAGCTGCCATTTTGAAATGGCTCCGGTGGGAAGAAAACCGGAAGTGTCGCCTTTAATCACAGGAGAGTCGCGAATGCGATGGCATATTGTTGTGTTCAATGTAGAAATTAGTTATTCTAAAAATGTACATACATTTCTTTCATATTTTAGACTATATACAGTGAAATTCATTTATAAATAAAATATTTTTTTATACATATAATTCAGAACGTAAAAAAAGAAGCATGAACGAACTATATACATATCCTATATTGGATATTAACATCCAATAGTGTAAATCGCGGCAGCAGCTTCAGGTTGGTAGTCCAAGGCACTGTTGTCTATCTGTACTTCCGGGGTTCTTCCCACCGGAGCCTCGCTTTCCATTTCAAAATGGCGGCTGCTTGAAATCAGTGCATGGACGACGGTGAGGCGTGAACCGTCCGACGCGCAGCGGAGGCTTATAGTTTACCTTTTAAGTTTAGCCTCAGCTGAAGTCCATTAATACCTAGACAATGGACACCTTGAAGGGCATTAACCCGCTTATACCATGGTCACTTGCCAAATAACACATTTTTAAAACATTAGTTTATATTTTAATTAGCTTTACAATCGAAATCTAAAGTTTTTACAAACAATAATTTGGATTCCCTGGCTACGCCTGATGGTTTATTTAGCAACCGGAGATGGTCCGCTCAGCTCATAGAACCCTTCAGTTTATTGACTGCCTGTTGCTATGGTTACTCACAGCTGATGTAGCCAGCGCATTTATTTATACATTTTGAACGGTAAACAGTCAGTTTCACCAGAACTCCTTTTCTAGGTGTCCTCTATCACTTTTTAATGGACACCCTGCAGCCAATCAGAATCGAGTATTCACCCAGACCATGGTGTAACATATATTAATAATAATAATTGATAATTATTCTAAAATTCTGAAGACAAGTTTTATATTTAAATTTAAGCCAGGTAACAGCTTTGCAGGTACACATAAAACATTGAACTTTTATTAGTTTACTTTATTATTTTTTTAAAAGATACCATTTAACTGTATTAATTTTATTAGTTTTAAAAATGATTTAAATGCCCTTAAAATTAAATAGCACAAACTAATAATGAACTGAACTTCTACATCATTTATTAATCAATGTTAATTTTAACATTTACTAATACATTACTATTATCAAAAATTGTATTCGTTAACATTAGTTAATGCACTGTGAACTAACATGTACAAACAATGAACAGCTGTATTTTTATTAGCTAACGTTAACAAAGATTACTAAAAACAGTAACGCATGTATTGATCATGGTTAGTTTATATTAGTTAATACATTAACACGTTTAAAAAATTAGAAAAGTGTTGTAAAGTGTTACCGAATATTTCTATCTGCAGTCTCGAAGCAGCAATCAGTCATCAGTTGGAAACCGGCTCCTCAACCCCTGTGATGTGTGGCAGCAAAAGTGCGGGATCTCAGGAGAATGATCAAGTAGACACAGACAGAGTGCAGTACTTTCTCAAGTTTATTTAGGAAGAAGGGTCATATTTATACTCAAGATAAAGCAGAA